>CAJJDN010000054.1:167696-200577 GCA_905182985.1 Paramecium sonneborni
TGCAGCTTCTAAATAATCTTCTTCAGGTTCATTTGTAAAGAATACTTCAACAGGAAAATTACGTCCAGGAATTCTAAATATCTTGCAATTAAAAAAATAAGAAGAGAATTTTTCAGCATCTAAAGTAGCTGATGTTACAATTAAAGTGAAATCATTTCTTTTAGCAACAACTTATTTTAATAATCCAAATAAAACATCAGTATTAATAGTTCTTTCATGAGCTTCATCCAACATTATAACACTATATTAACTCATATCTTTATCTATTAAAGCTTCTCTTAATAACATTCCATCTGTCATATATTTAATAATAGTATTAGGACCTGTACAATCTTCAAATCTAATAGCATATCCAACTTCATCTCCAAGTTATACTCCCATTTCTTCAGCTACTCTTTTTGCTACAGACATAGCTGCAACTCTTCTAGGTTAAGTACATCCAATCTTCATTCCATTTCTACCATATCCTGCTTCCATCAAATATTATGTAATCTAAGTTGTTTTCCCACTACCTGTCTCTCCTATTACTATAAGAATTCTATTTTCTTTTATTGCAGCTAATAATTCATTTTTAAAATTATATATTGGTAATGATTCTCTCCATTCTTTAATACTCATATGTGTTCTATTTCTTACACTAGATTTAAACATTGCTTCTTTTTTCCATTCTGGTATTTCTACTTACATTTAATTCATATTTCCACTTATCTATGCTAAAGGATCCTCTCTATATTTATCTCTATTCTATTCATTTATTGCTCTCTATTATTGTTCTCTCATTTCTCTTCTCTCTCTTGCTAATTATTATGCATGTAAAGCTTCTCTCTATAATGTACCTTCTGGATTCTTAACAACTCTTATTGGTGATAAATTTATTCCTGCTTTTGTTGTTTATCCTTTTAAAAATGGAGGTTCATAATCATTCATATCTATCTCTAAATCTTCTGAATCTGAAACAAAACCTTCTGATTCTGAATCCTCTACTATTGCTTTATTATCTATTTAACGAACTAATTTTGAATTATATTCCAATCTTGTCTTTTCCCATAAATCTGGTGATGCTATTCTCTTTGCTTTCTTTTTACAAGCATCTTATGGTAAATCTAATTTCACTCCTGTTATTGCCCCATATTTATTATTATCCTTATTCTATTCTTATTATTTTATCACTTAATCATATTCATTCATTGCCTTTGCTTTCTTTTCTATCTCCTATCCTGTATTCTAATCTACATCTCTCATTGATAATGCTATCTTTTCATTCACTATACTTATCACCTTTACAAACACTTTCTAATTCCTTTTCAATATATCAAAAGGATTTGTCACTCTTTTCTCTCTTATATTTGATATATGTACTAAACCTTCCTTTCTACCTTTAAAACCTGCTATCTATACAAACACTCCAAAATCCTAAACTTTTGTTACTACACCTTCATATATATGTCCTTTATCTATATCTCTATGAGTCTTCTAAGGAGATGCAGATGATTCTTTTTTATCTTTCTTCTCTTTCTCTTTTTCTTTCTCTTTTTCTTTATCTTTTTCTTTGTCTTTCTCCTTATTTTTATCCTTCTTTTTTTTCTTATCCTTCTTCTTCTTCTTAGTTTATGATTGTGATCTTGATCTTGATTACTCTTCGATATCCTCTAATTACACAGCTTCACGATTTGGCAATGCTAATCCCGGAAATTTTTATTCTTTTACTACCTACTCTATTTATGGTTGCTGTTCTACTTACTTCTTTTCTTAAGGAGACATTTTCTTTATTATATTAAATAAGGAATTTGTAAATTGATCTGTAAAATCAGCTTTTGCTGCATCCAATTTTTATTTAAATTCCTTCTCATCCTTACTCTATCTACCTAAATCAATAATATATTCTGCTAACACCTTATCCTTTATTCCTGTATGATTCTCCAATTCTTACAACACTCTTGAACATAAAGAAATATATTATAATTGTAGTAACTAATTCATTACTATAATTAATTTCTACTTTTATCTTTATATTCATAAATTATATATTATCAACCAATAAAAATATTTGTATTTATCTTTCTCATTCATCTTAACCTAACATTGTTAAATCTTAAATTTGGTTATTTTTAATTATTTTTAATAACTCTTACCAATCTTCTCTTTATTCAATAACTACTCTCTAGTTTAGAATATTTTTTCTTTTTTCAAAAGATAAACCCTAATAAAATTAAAACAATATTCATTTTAAAACATTTAAATTAATGACCTAAAAATCAAAACTATAAATTGTTAAAATTTATTTGGTGACACAACATAGATCAAATTTCAAAGTGAGAAATTTGAAATCAAAGATTTTTTAAGCTTTTATCATACTCAAAAGTCAGAAAAATTTATTGTTAAAACTTAAGATAAATCGTAAACAATTTGTTTTTTTCGCAAAATAATAAAGAATAGAAAATTCATGAGGTTTTATAAGAATATTAATTTATTTATATGAGTTTTTTTAAATCATGAAATAGCCTATATATCTTATTTCAAGAAGATGAGAGGATGTAGAAAAAATTTATGAATATATTCGTTAAAAAGTAAATTTAATATTAATTAAAATAGAGATCACAAAATTAGATTGGCAAAAATTAACAATTTTTTTTTTCTTAACATCTATATGTGATTCAAATATACTTGTATTCATCTCATATGCTAGCAAGATAAGTTTAGTTTTAAAAAAAGTAGAATTAGTATTTAAAAGGAATTACTTTTGATTAATTTTATGAAACTGAAATATAGTTTAAATTTTGAGAGTACTTAAAAATAAGTATCCTTAAAAAACAATCATATTTTTAGGCATATTTAGTATAAATAAATTAATCTTTATTAAATTTAAATTGATTCATCATGAATTATAAAGATGTAGACCCTGAAGGAAGTGTATGTTCTTAACCCACTGCAAGCTAAACAGGGGAAAACTTTCACTCAAGAAAAGTTACTTTTGCCAGATCAAAGCATTATGGTAAATGCCCTAATTGTGAATAATTGGACTTATAATTAAAAAAGACATCAGAGCAGATTTAAAATATAGAAGAATTACTCATTAGTTTTTAATAATAAATCGAAGAGCAGAACTTATAGAATAAAAAGCAAATTTAAAAATATGAGGAGTTGCTTATAGAAATGCAAATAATAAGCGAAAAACATCATTAAGAATTAATTAATAATGGAATTTTATAAAAACAAAATATTATCTTTAGAAAGGAAATCTTGAAATTAGAGTAAGAATTATCTGAAATTCAATCCAAAAATTAAGAACCGTATATCTAAATTATATTATAATAGCTCTAAAAGAACCTCAGAGTAGAAGTTCATTGAATCTTTAATCTAAATGTTTATGAGCTTTCATTCCAAAGCTTAATCCCAAGCAACACCATAACTGAAATAAGTTTGGAAATGGCTAAAATAGATTGTTTCAGAGTATGCAATTCTCAAATAAAAAGAATTTTAACTTCATAAATGATATCTATTAATATTCTTTAAGTATTTAAATAAGAATTTTATTAGAATAAATAAACTATATTCAAAATTTATTATTATCATCATTACTTCTTTTTAAATCGATTACTGCATAAATCTAAATCATTAATGATGTGAATTATATCCTTTAAATCTGTATTGACGCTAAGATCAATACTCTATCTCTACTTTGTATCTTTTTTAATTCTATTTTTAATATTATTTTCTGCATCCTTATGTTTTGGCTTGATTGTATAATCTGTAATTTCATGAGATTTTTTATTACTTGATTAAACTCTTTTAATATCATTTTTTTTTATTTATTATGCTTCTTTTGAAGATTAAACTTAATTATTCGATTCAAATAAATTATTTTTATTTGCTGAGGTTGATTTACTTACATGTAATTTTGCTTAGCTAGCAAAAAATTCTTTAACAGTTGATTTTTTTTATTTCGGCGTTGCATTTTATGTGTTGTTTCTTCTAATACAAATTTCATTAATATTTTATTCTTATTTGATAGGAGAAATATCCTATGAAGAAAATAAATCCTTTTCTTTTGTGAAATTTAATAATTTTTCTTCAAGTTTATATACAGGAAGAGATTCTCGATGAAAATGATTTGGGCTCTTTTAATGAACAAATTCAGTTAACATTTTTTCTCCTATATGTTTGATTTGATTTTTCTGTAAAGTAACTTCTAAATTCTTCTCTTAATTATTTTTTAACGGTGGAGAAGTTGGTTAAGAATTTGATATATTTTTAAATGTGCTGTTTTTTTTTAGCATCGAATCGTATTTCTTAATTTTCATTAAAAGGTCTTTTTAAATATCCTTGATTAATGTACAAGATTATTTTTCCAGTATTTTTGCTTTAAATAATGTTTCATTAAGTTTTATCTGTGATTTATCAGGAGAAATTTAATTAGACACTTTCTATGCATAAGAAAACTCATGAATTCGTTTTTTAGTTTCTACTGGCATAATTTCCATTCTAAACAAAGAAAGATGATAGTGATTAATTAATTTTATTTATCTTACAAAAATCAAATAACAGAATTAATAAATACTGTTTTCTTAAATTTAAAAGTTTTACCCAATTAGGAATGTACTATTTATTTTTATTCATATTTATACTTATTTTGATTAATTATTTTTTCAATTCAATTAAATCATATAAATAAGAATGAAGTAAAATTATAAGGCAATATCTTCAGTAAGCAAATAAACTATTTTACTTAAATAATTAAAATAGAAATAAATATTTATTATATGAATTAAATTGAATTACTAAACATTTGGAAACAATTAAAGGCCTAATATAAAAAAGTATGTAAAGAAGAGTGATACTTTTGTTGATATAGATTAAAATAATTCTCAAAAAGTAGACTTAGATGATTTATAATCAGAATTAAAATAAACCATGATATTCAACCAGATTAATATTAAATTAAAATATTAGCGCAAAATTTCGTAATTATTTAAACAATTATCAGTTTGAAAGAATTTTGAGAAGATTTAAATATAAAATGATTAATAAATATGAAAGGCTAATAATTAATAAAAATATTAATAAAAAAAAGTAAATAGAGATAAGGAAAATCAAATGATTTAGTTTTTAATTCTATTGGATAATAATCTGCTTAATAATTTCAAGACTATTTAAATCCAATTAAAGAAATATATTATTATTTTTTAAGGTGATTTTCTAATTAATTAATTCATTCATTCAAAGCTATTCACTTCCAAAATAAAAATAATAAATCGAACTTTCTAAAAACTTTCATTAATGCTAAGAAAATATTGCCTCCAAAAATATCATTTTATTGAAAAGAAAATTGGATGATCAATAAGATAAATTAAGATATTAACAAAAGAGAATTATTACTTCTCTATTAATACAAAAGTAAATCTAAGAAATGTAAGTCAGAAATTAAAAAAGATTTTGCTAAATATATTAAAAAAATTAGTTATAGTGATTTGAATACTAAAAAATTGAATAAATAAAATAGTAAGAGAAGATCTCAAAGTAGTTATGAACAAAGATGGTCAAACAACAGAAAAAATATTTCATAATTAAATAGATATTTAGTAGGATATCATTAGAATAATATGCTTACAAGATTTTGGATAGAAAATACGACAATAAATAAATATCATTTAAAGCTAATATGTTAAAGGATTATGAACAAAAAAAACAAAATTTGTTTTAGATTATGAATTTATTTCTATATTTATATTAATTTACAAATAAACAGGATAAAATTAATAGTAATGGCTGATATCAAAATTAGTAATTAAACAAAAGATAGAGTGGCTGCTTGTAAAGCTTATATAGAGAGAAAATATAAAAGTTTAATAACAAATGAGAAAGAAAAGATGGAAAATTGGTAGTAATTGTAATAGATATTACAAAATTTAAATTTTACTCCAATAGAATAGGAATTGATTAAGAAGGAAATTTAACATAAAGAAGCTATGCAATTAAGAAAGAAGTTAATATAAATTAATAATATATAGGAGATAAAAAATAACAGTGGAAGATTTTGAATCAATAGCTATAATTGGTAGAGGAGCATTTGGAGAAGTAAGGGTATGTAAATCAAAAGAGAATAATGAAATAGTTGCGATAAAAAAAATGAAGAAAAAGGAAATGCTTTTCAAAAATCAATTAGGGCATGTTAGAGCAGAGAGAGATATATTGGTTTCATCAAAATGTTAATGGATAGTAGAACTAAAGTCTTCATTTTAAGATGATGAAAATTTATATTTAGTAATGGAATTTTTAAGTGGAGGAGATTTAATGAGTTTGTTGATAAAAAAGGATATCATTCCAGAAAGAGATGCTAAATTTTATATTGCTGAATTAGTTTTAGCTGTAGAAGAAATTCATAATATGAATTATATACATAGAGATCTTAAACCAGATAATATATTGATTGATGCATAAGGTCATTTAAAATTATCAGATTTTGGATTATGTAAGCATTTAGGTTAACATTATGATATGGCAGTTCCATATAATATGAATAATAATTCTTGTGTTCAAAACAAATCGAAAAATGAATCAAGAAGATAATTAGCATATTCAACAGTTGGCACACCTGATTACATAGCTCCTGAGATATTTTCTTAACAAGGATACAATTAATTAGTTGATTGGTGGAGTGTAGGTGTAATTCTCTTTGAAATGGTTATTGGATATCCTCCATTTTATAGTGATACTCCTTAAAAAACATGTTAAAAGATTTTAAAATGGAAGAATAATTTTAAATTTCCAAGAGAACCAAAAGTATCTCCTTAATGTTATGATTTAATCACAAAATTGATGACAGATGTAACTGATAGATTATGTGATGCTTAAAAGATAAAAAAACATCCTTTTTTTACTGGAATTGATTTTACAAATATAAGAAATTAAAAACCACCATATACTCCTGATAAAAAGAAATTAACATCTAATTTTGATAATTTTGAAGAGAAAGAACCTTGGAAACATGTTACACATAATAGAGAAGAATCAGATTAAGATAAAAATGGATCAAATCTTAATAAGAAATACTTTCATGGATATACATATAAACGCAATTTAGATGTTGAAAAGAGTCCTGTAAAGAGAGCTTTAGAAGAATTGGAAAATATAAGACCTTCAGGAATAAAGGCAGATTTTGAAAAGAAATAAAGATCTCAATCTCCAAAACCTATAACAGCTCCACCTGAATTAAATAAGTCTTAACGATCTTAATCTCCAACTATAAAAGAGTAACTCAAAAATACATATATGTAATATATTGGATAATATTTATCACCACTAAATAAATAAAAATAACAATTGAAATAATAAAAATGAATACAATTGATATTTTAATATAAGAATAATCATTTCTCTGAATTTCTAAGTTAATATTTTCTTTTTTATTTTAATTATTTTTCTTTTAGCAATTATATTTATTCTTCAGTTTATTTAATTCTTTTAAGTTGTTCATCTTCATTATTATCTTTAATGATTCTTTTTTCTTTGGAAATGGCAGGAAGAGCAGGCAGAAAAGGAGATGGAGATTTTTCATCTTGTTAATGCTTGACACTTTAAAATGATAAGACTTAACATACTTTTTAATAAGTAAAGGTTTAGGTTCCCCTTCTATATCTAATTTCTTTTATACAAGTTTTTATTATAGTATTTAAATTTCTGGTTTAATAGGTTTTTTATTTTTTTTAACACCTTTAACAGGATTGCCAGCATAAATTTAATGAATGAGATTGAGTTTTTCAGTATTTTTAGTACCTTATGATGATATTTCAAGTGATGGTTTAGGTAGCATATATGATTCATCAATTTTATTTTATTTTTTACTAATTACAGATGAGGCATCATAAGATTAAATTTAAGAATCATCTAATCTACGACCTATTCTAGGTAAATGTTCTATATTTGAATTAGTTAATGTATCTTCAACATTTTCTTAACTTGATTTTTGAACAGCCAAAGTTTGAATGAATGAATTTTTATCTATTCTCATCATTTTAATTGGTGCATAATTTGGTTTAGGTAATCTATCAGTAAGATAATGCATAACTCTTGGAACTCTAATAGTTTATAATAAGAATTTAGCTCCTTCTTCTTCTATTAAAACTTTATCATCCATTCTATTAATAACAGCTGATAATTATAATATTTTATCACAAGAAGGTCTTAAATGAGGTTAGACTTAAAGCAAAGCTCTAATAATATTGCTTAGATCTTAACTATATATAGTTGGTATTTTTGGATAGTAACCTCTCACAACTTTCTTATAAAGTCCATTCATGTCTTCTGCTCTGAATGGAGGTTTTAATGTAGTCATTTCATATAAGACACAACCTAATGACCAAATATCAGATTTAGAATCATAAGGTTGATCTTTCCATACTTCTGGTGATGCATAATATGGTGTACCAGTTTAAGTGTATAATAATATTTTTTTAGCCACTTTAGATACATTCATATCTCCCAATTTAACAGTTCCATCTACATTCATAAAAACATTTGCTGATTTCAAATCTCTATGGTATATTTTCATATCGTGTAATGCCTTCAATCCCTTAACTATCTTAAACTAGGTTAATCAATTACTTAAATAAAATAGTTCCAGATATCTTTCTCAGCCATTAGCATTCCTTTTTTCTAACATTCAACTATCTTTTAGAATAGATCTCCATCATCTGCATACTCCATCACAATACTATTTAGAAATATACATTTTTACCATAAACTCTAAGTAGTCTCCTCTAAAAAGGCCTCCTTATATTAAATCACATTTGCATGTCTCACACTTGCTAATATTCTAACCTCATTCAAAGCATTTTATTTTTCTTTGTCTGATAATGATTGTAGTTTCACTTTCTTTAAAGCATATTCTAATCCATCTGCTATTCTTCTTACTTTATACACTTTCGAGTATGCTCCCTCACCTAATTTCATCATATATTATACCTAGTTCTTACAAAATCTAAAAGTCTTTTAAAGACATTTTCTACCTTTTTCTATTTTTTATTTATATATTTATATAATTATTTATAACAATCAAAATTTATATTTATCATAAATTTTAATCACTCTAATCCATTTCATTAAAATGTTATTTGTTTAAATTTGGAGAATTAATTCCCTATTCATTCCTAAATTAAATTTCTTCATCATTTTCTGTAATATCATTCACTTCATCATAATCAATAGCAAAGTTTGTTTATAATTTTAATGATGGTTACTTCCCCAATAATGTCTAATTATCTTTTACTTAATCTATAGTTTAATTTATAGCATCCATTTCCTAATGGTAAACTTATATTTTTACATCATAAGATTCATTTTTATTCCTATCATAAATATATTATTCTCCATTTCTTGTATATCTGATTTTCTCTGATCTTATAAATTATTTCCAATATTCCCCAACTGGTCTTACATCATCAAATGTACTAATCAATTATAAAAATGGTATTAAATCTAATAATTCTGTGTCACTTGGGTCATCAAAATAATTCTTTATATGAATAGCATTCTTAGGTTAAAGTGAAAAAGAGGTTTGAGTATTATCAATTATAATAAGATTATTTATTGATCTTTACAATTTTGATAAATCTTTTACAAAAACCCCATTCAATATTGAACAATTTGGCCTAAACAACCTCAAAGCACAAACTCCTTTCTAATCTATTCTATCAATTACTGGATTTGCATACTCAAATTTATTTATTTAATTACTTCACAAATACTTGCAGTAAATATAAAGATTTCATAAAATTCTGCCATTTTTATAAGAAATTCTTCAGCACCAGGCCTTATTCTAACATAAATTGTATAATTTGCATTCAATACTTTGATCTCTTAATAAACATAATTCAAACCTTCAAAATGAAATCCGGATCTGATATATAATTGAAAGAACTATGAACCAAAGTTTCATCTAAATCTATCACTAATGTCTTTCTCCCCATATGTTAAAGAGACTATTTTGGAATTTGAATTGGTTTTTAATTATAGGAAATTGGTATCAATCTATTTTAGATTATATCCCTTACGATTTAAAACATTCACATTTTATTAATGACTTTAATGTATTATAAAAAGACACAAATGCATTTTGTTTAGGTTCCTCTTAAACTATTATATTGCTTGTTCTCATTATTAAATTATTTATATTTTTAATATATTATCATCCTTTTATCAATAACTATGTCATCATTTTTAACACCAACAAGATATGAACTATCTGATTCATTAAGATTAACTCATTTTACTAAATCAATTTTCTTTAGAAAATATTGAATCTTCACATTTCACAAGCTATTATTGATGAAGAAGACAATATTATCGATTGTACTGAATCGAAGAAATGAGAAATCGTTAAAATTTTTATGAATTTGAATACTATAGATCAATAATATGAATCTTCACAAACTATTAATTAGATTATTAATGGTATGTATTTTCTTTATTCTTAATTTAGTAATTAATTTGCTTATTTCAATTATTCACTCTCTTAACTATTCTCTAAGGTTTGATAGGCTCTCATAAAAGAGTCTAAACCCATTTATTATTCTAGATAATATCTGAGAGCTTCTATTTTATAACCTATAGTATCTCGTTCAGAAGTCCCTGGAACTTAAAATTATTTTTATTAATTAAGAAATCTATTAATAAATTAATAATAAATATTACTAAGGAACTATTTTAAAATTGTCAACAATCATTGATTCTTCTTCTTCCTTAGATTATTTTTTATCTAAGCATTTTCGCATATCTTTAATAAGGAATTTATAGCCTTATTATTATTCAAAACTGTCATCTTCTCTTACTAAACTTACTATTGATTCTTTTCTCTTATGTTCTTATAAGATTGGACTCTTATTTTAAAGTCTAACTATATTTGTATTATCTTTTAAATAAAATTTATTTAATAATTCTAAATTTTGATATTTAATAGGCTGTTGTTGATTTTCCTTTTAACTAACAACACTAGCAAATGATTATGGTTTTTCAAATTTTTCATCAATTTGTTGATGCTATTACTAAATTTATTATTATTATATTGAATAATTTTAATTTAATGATTATAAAGGTGAATTTTGTCTATTAAATAATTATTTTAATTCGACTTTGCTATTATCTTTTTTAGGTGAAGGCTTTTTGCTAGCAACAGTTTAAATAATCTATCTTGAAGTAATAGGAGAATTATTTTAACTTAGATTTTAAGAGATTTTATTCTATTCAAACTATTTTTATTATAAAATAAATTATTATGCGGTCTATTAAGGCTATATTAATCTAAAAATAAGATAATTATATTACAGATTTTCTGTTTGTTTTATTTCTGTTAATTCTTACAATTCATGTCTATTTAATGTTGAAACTAGCAAATTACCAATTCTTTATTTTAAGAAATCTCTTTCTAAGATTCTTTTTATACTAGGTCTTTTAGAAGGATCTTTAATTAACATATCAGCAATTAAAGATTATAATTCTGATGAATATTATGATGGTATTGGAGGATAGGTACCTCTTAATATTTTTAAAACCAATTCTTTCATTGATAATGCATCAAACGCATGATTTAAAGTAGTTAATTCATACAATATACAACCAAGAGACCAAATATCAGATTTTTAATTGTAAGGTTTCTCTTAACAAATTTCTGGACTTAAATAATAAGGAGTGCCAATTGCTGTTTTTGCACAATCATATGTGTGTTATAAAACCCGAGCAATACCAAAGTCTCCTATTTTAACATCATTTTTGCTAGTTAAGAATATATTTTAAGTTTTCAAATCTCTGTGTAAGATTTTTCTCTCATGAATATGATTCATAGCCAAAGCCATTTATACAAACCAATCTAATATTTATTCTTCTGAAAATAGAATTCCAAGTTCTTTTTGTTTAGCTATTTTACCATATAAATCACCACCATCAGCATAATCCATTACAATACATAGACATCTGATATTGATTTTATAAAGGAATAAATACTTTTTTTCCATAAATGATTCTCTATAAGTTATAATGTATGGATGTCTCATTGCCTTTAACACATGAACTTCATTTAAAGCTTCTTCTCTTTATTTTCTGTCCATCTTAGAAATATCAATTATCTTATTTAAATCATTTGATACTTTTATAATATAGTTTTTCTTATTTGACAACGCCTAGGCTAGAAGGGCATATCCAAAACTACCTGATTTATTTTATCATAATACCTTTTCCAACTACTCTTATTTTTTTGTATTTATCCATCCAGTTTAAATTTTAAATTTAATTATTTAATGAATTATAAAATACTGTTAAGAAAAAAATTATTATTCTCATCTGCAAATATAAATTCCAAATGAGAATAAATTTTCAAGAAAAACAATATATTAATTATGAACCATAGTTTGGAAGATATATAAATATTATGACTTTCATATAGAATATCAATTAAATTTAATAATAAAAATATCTGCTTAAATTAAAGATTCATGTA
The DNA here is from genome assembly GCA_905182985.1 of Paramecium sonneborni. Lineage (NCBI taxonomy): Eukaryota > Ciliophora > Oligohymenophorea > Peniculida > Parameciidae > Paramecium > Paramecium sonneborni. Next base: position 180,184 of record CAJJDN010000054.1, read on the forward strand.
ATATTGTTGTAAGATATAAAAAGGAAAAAAAAAGAATAGATTGCTTTGTAAATGATTCTTAAATTAATATTTTTATTTAATAATGGAAAATTATAATTTCTCTGCTTTATCTATATCTATATAAACAGAAACTAAATCCTCTTAATCAGATTAATAGTTTAGCAGTCCTTTAAAATCTGAGAAAACTAACTTCTTAGAATTTGATAATCAAAAATAAAATAATGATTCTGCTTAATAATCTCAAGTTGAAGTTTCTATTTAGAAAGATTGCTAAGAGAAGATAGCTTAAACATCGGAATAGAAATCTAATAGTATATGCGGATCATAATTAAAGTAAACTAAGCCATCATAGAATAAAAAGAGATTAGTAAAAAGATGCTAAACTACAATTTTAATCGGATAACCCAACCATAAGCATAATTCTTAAAAAGCTGAAAAATATTTTGTTAAAAAAAACAATCAAATAATAGAAACTTCCTTTGAGAGAATAAAAGTTAAGAGATCAAATTTTTCTGGAATGTTTCTTACAAATTTAAGGTAATATTAGAAACCAATTCAGGTTCGTTATTTTCGATCTACAATCACGAAAGTCCTGGTGATTGACTAAGAAATGTTGGCTGCTGAATTTATAGTTTTAGCATTAACATAGTTCCAAAATGATATCAAATTAGATTAATCTTTGTATGAATTTCCAAATTACAGTTTAGCCTATTAAATAGAAGGATAAGATGATTAGTAGGATTTAGATGAATTTTCATATCGACGACCACTTTAGAGATACAAAAGTTTTGGATCTCTTGAGGATATGATGAAATCAAGAAGAGAAAGTCTAAATGAAATAGATTATGAATAAAAACCTGTTTCCTAGGCTGAAGTTTCATTACTAGCAGATGATGACATTGATGATAAAATAATTTAAATTGATTTAGAATCACCTATGAGATATTATAAATCTGTTGATATTGTACCAATATAAGATTCAAAATAGTTAGATATTGATTTGCAGATGGTAAAGATTTTACATCAACAACTTCCAAATCACATTCTTATTTTAATTGAGGAGCCTATCAGTAAAGGAAGATTTCATATAAAAATTCGACCAAATTAGTTGGTGGAAGAATTATTTATAGAATTAGGTAAGAAAGCCAACAAAAATTATAGGAGCACCGATTATAATCTTAATTTAAAATATCCTTGCATTCACATGGGGACAGAACCTATTAATTTAAAAATACCTATCAGTAAATTACCTATACATTATTTAATGTTAACCTAAAAGTTTCAAAGTGAGGCTAATCGATCATTAAGATAATGTACAGATAGTTTTACAATTAATATTAATAAAGATACAATTTTCTCAAAAAGTGCAAATAAATCTTATAGATTTTTATAAGAAGAAGGCAAAATGACTGAGAGCACAGATAAAGTTCGAAATTAATATTCGTATTAAGAGTATTAATTATTAAAATTTGATAAATAATTTAAAAATAATGTGATTTTGGGAATTGATTATTTTGATTTATATTACACTTATACTTAAGAGAGACAGAGATAATTTACTATAGGAAAACTTTGTAAATCAATTTCATAAATTTTATTTGAAGAGCCAATTATGAAAAAAGATTATAGGAGATTGCCTTTAAATAAAATTTTAAAAATTGAATTAACGAAGGATTTTAATCTGATAATAGTTTATGAGAAAAGCCAAGATTATAAAAAATAACTTCATTTTGGAATAGATGTAAATCAAGAGAAATCAAAAATAGATCTGCAACAGAAAACTATTATGAATGCTTACAATAAATTAGAATATTTAGTGGATTTATATATAAAATATAAATAACAATTATGAATTTATTCAATATTGATAACTCTTTAGCAACCTCTTAATCAATTTAATCTAATACAATGAGTGTTTTTATTGATTAAGATTGGCTTGCCAAATAATTAGAAAATGTGCAATAAATTGACTACTAAAATTGTAATTAACCAAGCAACACAGACATTTCTGAGTTTGTACTATAATAATCAATTGGAGAAAGTCCATTTATATAATAAAATAAACGAGATCCCATAGAATTTTCATTGTTAAAACTAGAAAAATTAGAGGAAAATCAATAAATTAATTATACACCTAAAAAGTAATACTCATCTGCAACAAGAAAATAAAATTATAAAAAAAGCAAAACTTCTACAGGCTTTCCATATGATTAGAATGATGACAATTAGTATGATGCAGAAACATTAAGGAAAATAAAATCTTCTTCAGTTCAAAAAAAATCAGAATTTACAAAATAATTAAATAACTATAAATAGAATTTTTCAATATAAATCAATGTGAAATACTTTGGAACATAATATTAATAAATCATATCTGTTGATGAATCAATAAAAGCAGCAGAGTTTATTGTATTGGCTTTAAATAAATTTGCATAAGATCCTAAAAGTGACAAATCTAAATTCGAATATTAAAATTTTACGTTAGCTTACAAACTAATTGGTTAGGATATAAGCCCTTCAAAGTATACATATAATAATGATGAGAATTTTGATAATGATAGTATTATTTTAGAAGATGAATCTTTAGAGAGACCAGAAATTGATTTGGAATCTCAATTGTTTTATAAAATGGTAGAATTACTGCCTACAACAACTAATTATGGATTAGACTTTTAAACAATAAAGTAAACATTTGTTTCACATCCAGAATCTATTATATTATTAATAGAAGATCCTCAATCTTTAATTTTTTATCATATAAAAGTAGATAAAAGGGGTAATTTGGGAGATTGTTTAAATGAATTAAATAAAAAGGTGAGTAAAAAGTATTTAAAAAATGATTACTATTTAAGTTTAAAATTCTCATGTGTTAATTACGATTATGGAGAGTTAAATGAACTATTTCCAATTAATTAATTGCCAATTCATTGGTTAGTTATTCTATTAAGAGTAAAAGATCAAATTCCTGAATCATTAGAAGAAGTTTCAATGGCTAATATTTGTAGAACATTTAATAATACAATTTATGAAAATATGAGTTCCTCTAATTCATGTCGTTTCTTATCTTTGAACTTTATGTAATTGGCAACAGTAGAGAAACTGCCTTTATTATATGGATATTAAGAATTCAGTTTAATAAGAATAAACAAAGGGTAGTTAGATGATGTCGTATTGGGCATAGATTATTTTGATCTCTATTATACATATAATTTAAAATAATCTAAAAAATTAGGAATTAAAAAGTTGGTATCCAAAATAATTAAGTCATTGTTTGTTTAAGAGGTAGAATAAAAAAAATACAAAAGAATTCCAATAAATTCAATTACAGATTTAAAGCAACAAGACGAAAAATATTTTGAAATATTCTATGAATTAAAGGATGGATATCAAAAAAAAATTCAATTCTTTCCTAAAAACGATGACAAAACAGTTTTTCGAGAAGCTTTCACTAAATTAGAGTATTTAGTATCAATATAACAAATTTAATGAGTAAACATTATTTATTTTTGGTGTTTTCACCTTTTTCTCAATATATTTTAGGTTTTACTTTATAGATTTATCTTTAATTAGATTTTGTTAATCTTTTCAATTTTTAAAAAATTATAATTAAATAATAATAATAATAATTGTTTAAGTCCTGACCCAAAAAAATTAATTATGTGATTTAAATAATTTAGATTAAGAAATTGAATAAAAATTAATTATAGAATGAGCTCATATAATTAAAATATAATAGAGTTATTAAACTAGAAAGAAATAAATTAATGAAAATGTTCATTTAACAAGATAGCATATTAATTAATGTAATTTACATATTTTAATTGTTTTTGCTTAATTTCATAGAAATCTAATTATATTTAATTATATGCAATAATAATAAACATAAGTTGGACAAGGACCTTTATGGTAAGCAATACCTTAGAATTTTGTATTTGCAAAACCTAAATTTGAAGCTACAGTGACAAAATTGGGAAAAAAATAACATGAAAGACATTTAGTAATAACAGAGAAACATATATTATTATTCAAAGTAATAGAAGTTATATTGAAAAGGATAAAAGTAAACATGTTCATAAATTGCTTCCTTTGGATTTTACTACAAGATTCGAGATATTTAGAGATGCTCCTGTTTTGAAGGCCAATGCATCTTAAAAAAAGTCAACTCCAAATACTCCTCACTCAAATAGAGTTGATATTGTCAAACCAGAGGATGTATAGACTCTAGGTGACATTTTGCATATTAGATTGTAAAGTGAGAATACGGAAAAATATTGGGATTTCACTGGTGATTAAGAGAGTTTAAAAACATTTAGAAAATATTTTGGATAGAAAATAAATTAGATGGGATTTCATCATATGTTCAAAGTTTTTAAGAAGATAGGAAAAGGAAATTTTGCTAGTGTTTATTTAGCTGAAAGAATTGAAGATGGATAATAAATGGCTATAAAAGCATTTTCAAAAAGTGCAGTTTATGCAGAAGAGAATGGAAAAGTATTAAATATTATTAATTTATTAATAGGAAGGTTTAATAAATGAAATAACAATAATGAGAGAACTTGATCATCCAAATATAATGAAATTATATGAAGTTTATGAAACTTAGAATTCATTATATATGGGATTAGAACTATTATAAGGAGGATAATTATATGAAATAATGAAAAAGAAAGTAATTCTAACAAACAAACAAATCTAAGCAATAATGAAAGGACTTTTAGAAGGATTAGCTCATATGCATTCTAAAAATATAATGCACAGAGATCTAAAATTAGAAAATATTTTATTCAAAGAATAGAAGTATAATATTATTATTGATTAAACGAAATTAGCGATATAACTTCAGTAGTGATAGCTGATTTTGGTTTAGCTACTTTTGTGAATCTTCCAGTTTATCTTTATTGTAGATGTGGTACTCCAGGATTTGTGGCACCAGAAGTTATTAATATTACTGATATGTCAACAACTTATGATAGTGTTTGTGATATTTACTCTCTTGGATTAGTTTTCCATATATTATTAACTGGAAAACCAGGCTTTCCAGGTAGAAGTTATAATACAATTGTCTAATAAAACAAAGAAGCCAAAATCAATTTTAAAAGCCCAGTATTTGATGTTGTACCTCCACCAGCTTTTGAATTACTAAAACATATGTTGGAAGCTTCTCCTAAGAAAAGAATTACAGCTGTAGAAGCTCTTAAATATGAGTTTATTGCATTGTGTGAAAAAACTGTAAATAATTCATAAGAAGATGATGGAAATATTGGAGACATAGATGATAAACCAGGACTTAATGTTAGAATATAATAAATCAATGAATAGTATCTCAAATATCTATTTATTTAGAGCAGCTAAATTTGATATGCTTAGAATTAATCAATTAACTAATTCACCTCTTAAATCCCCTGTTATGCAAGCCACTAATAAAATGAAAGAAGTTTAAAATAAAGATTAATAAATGATCATGAGAACACCAGTTATTACAGGAAGAACTGTCGCTTGTGAAGGTATATTCTCTTTTTCTTATTTAAGAATCTCCAAATATGAACTAGTTTGTCTCTCCAGGCGTTTAATTCAAAAAACTATAATAAAAGTATTATTCTTAATTTCTCATATTAGCTAATAATAAGCACCTACAGGAAATGTATTATTGAAATATACTCAAAAACCATAATAATAGTAATCAAATAATAATGAGGATGAAAAAAAGGATTAAACTAATATTGCTAAATCAGTTAAAGCCGCTTTAAGTAAACATGTATGAAAATTATAAATAAATAAAATATATATATATATATTAAATTCCATTTTTCATATGTCTTTTATATATTTGAAATTTTCTGGTTCTCTCAAAGCTCGAAGTAAATTATATCTATATTTTAAATGCCATCCTGTATTTGCTATTCTCGAATTGTATATGTAACATACTGATTACTATTTTAAGAAATATTCACTAAATATGTTATTTAAAATCAAATACCTAAAGATTCGAAATGCTTTATTAAATTACTAGCTTTTCATTTCATTAGTTTCTACCCAAAGATCTCTTAGTTATTTAATATTTGTCATTTAATTTTTTTTATCCTTTAAAATTGTTACAAATTCTTCAAATTATTCATAATTCATTATTTTTAATCCAATATCTTTATTTTATATTATATAACTAATTATGGCTTTTGAAAAATTTTTAGTAATGTTTTTTGTATCATTTACTTTTCCTTTTTTGATTTTACTTTTTAGTTTAAAATAAGAACTTTTCATTTATTTACTATCTTTTTCGATTTGCTTTTGTTCAATAGATTCAGAATCATCATGAGAACCAAAAAATTAAATGTCAGATGTTCGAAAATGCTGACTTTATTAAGCTTGTCTTGTTTAGACTAAAAATCTATCTTATGATTATAAAATAGGATTAGTTATTTAGTATTGCATAGCTGCAAATTATTCTTATGGATAATTTGTATAAAACTAAGGATAAGGTGAATCTAAAATTTTTTAAAACTGTTACATTGTAACATAGGAAATTAGCTTCTTGGAAAATTCATGAAAGTACTATCATTAGATTCTTAAACTTTAATTTTTTTTAAGATTTTATCGTCCGAAAATATAATCTTTCATTTTATAGTAATTTATACATATAGTTGATTATTTTGATATGGCAAGACCTTAATGTTGGCTTTCTTATTATTATTCTAATGTCGAATAAGATTGTTTAAACATTTAATAAATTTATGTTAAACGATAAGAAGCTGATTTATCTACATAATTATAATTCAATTTACTTTAATTCTTTAGTCATTACCATCAAAACTATGATAAACATTTTAGAAAGAAAATGGCTATTGCATCATAGACATTTGAACACTATCCTAACTTCTAAGATTACTTGTCATCATAGAGACTTTTTTAATGTAATAATTAATAATTCAATATAGTATAATAATTCCAAATTAACTGGACATTTTTAATGTGTAAAAAAATATCCATTTTTAATATGTTTATGTTACAAAAATTATACTAGATTATTTAATTTTTATAAAACTAAATCTTATATTATTACCTATAATTTTTCATCATTCTTACCCTTGTTCCTTCTGTTTTTCTTATGACTCCTCACTTTCTGATTATGAACTTTCATGCTCCTATTGAATCTATTATTCTTTCAATTTCTAATATTGGGATTCAGTAAAATTAGTATATGCCCTTAATAGTTATTCCTTTAGTTCCTTCTCCATTTCCTATCATACTTTAGAATATTATTTTACATTAAATTTTTCATTACTGTATTCCTTTAATGGATTCATACCCTCATTGGTTTTAGCTGGCTACCATAAAATATGAGGATATGTTCTAGAATGATCATCAAATATTTTACTTTGTTATAAAAAAATCTCTCATTATTTTAATTTACAGTTCCAGTAATAGAACCTAAAATATAATATAAGTTGATACCTATCTTTTATATTCATCAGCAGCCAATTCTCGTTCCAATTACTTTCTCTCGTTAACCAACTAACTCTTTTTTTTCTTAAAAATATACAAAGAATAAATACATTTTAATCTTCCTTAAGCGTTTATAAATCCTATTTATCTTTATCATCTAATCTCTTACTTATTTCTATCTATTTATCTAACTATATAAAATTAATAATCAATTGCTTACCTTCTATTTCTCACCAATCAAATCTTATTTCGCTTTTAAGAGATGATTTCCAATTAAAGATTTTGCTAAACGTTTATCCTTCTCTTTCAAGGTAGTGGGTACTTTTTCATCAAGCTACTTTTACTTTTCTACGCGTTCTTCTTTTGCACCAACAAGATTTAATACAAATACTTTCTAATTACTATTAAAACAATAATAACTACCTACTCATTTCCATTATTTAATTTTATTTTTTTCTGATCTTATTTTCTAATTAATATAAATAACTAATATACTAAAATGAAAAATTCTTAATCTCTTTTATTATTGTCTTTCTTTTTGTAAGACTATCTACTTGCTTTTTGTGCAATTCGGTCAACTTATTTCTTAAATCTTCCACATTCATTGCAGATATATTTTATATTATATTATTTTTATTAATAAAATTAACTCATTCATTTATAGGTAGTACTTAAAACTTATTCCATTAGTATTTCAGTGTCCCAAGTGATAAAATCAAATTCAAACTCTAATAATCCACTTAAATTCCATTATCAACTTAATTACCTAAATGTCGATCTTAAACAAACCAATAATACTACAATAAATAACAATTTATATACATTTGTAATTAAATCCAAAAAATTTAAAGCAAAAGCTAATATCAATCCTAAAACTATCAAAAAAGCAATGATAATCCCAATTAATAAATCAATATGTATTTTTAAATCATCCTTTATTACAATTGACAATACTATTAGCGATATTATTATCATTGATAAAATTGTCAAAATGAATGATAAGAATAATAATTTTTCATGTTTAGTAGGATCTTTAAAAGATTATATTAAATTTATCTCCTTATAAAGTTTTATTCTAAAAAGGAATTTACAAATTTCACACCTAATGGGCTTTATAAATCTACTTTATTTTTCATCCATAAAATTACTTTCAACATCTTTTTGCACACATTATTAATGTACATGCTACATTGATCCTTTGCAAAGGCAAGGACGTATAAAATTATTTTATGAATCAGTTTATCCACAATATTTGCATTCTTTTTCTTCCTATTTTTTTAAAATTAAAATAGATGAACTCAACTTATTTGTAGTTGAATTACTATTCTCAGTATTAGTATTTAAATTTATTTATTTTTTCTTTAATAGCTCATTACTCTTTAAAATTAATTCTTGATTTAGTTTTTAATTTTTTTTAGGAGTATTATATGTATTAGAATCGTTTGGATTTAAGATTAATTAATCAATATTTGTATCTGATTACTGGCGACTCTGATTGGGTGTTAAATTTTGAGTATAAATAGTATTATATTATGATTCTTATGCAAACCTTTCTGTGATTTAAGTAGAGATCACTTCTTCCTTTTTTTTTATTCCTTTATAAATAGCTTAATGATTGTTCATTGTTACTCTCAATTCTTCTTGTTAAATTAAATTTCAACTTTTATTGATTATTTTTTTTTCTATTTATACCATTTTTAGTTCTAATTTCAGTCAATTTTTAGTAAAAAATTAATTATAAATTTTTGTTTTTAATTATAAAAAAAAAATACAGATTATAATAGTTAAAACCATTTCAAATAATAGATGAATAGCTAATTTGATAAACTTTAAAATTTTATGTATGCTATAGTAATTAAAAGAATTTGAAAATCTTAAATTTCAAGCTTCTATGGTATTTGTAATTTATTCATAATTGTATAATGAAAGACAAATTTTTATATTTGCTAATTATTTAAATATAATTTTTACAATCTTAAATCTTAATTAAGAATTAGTCTCTAAAGAAAAAATTATCTAATGTAATATTGGAAAAATTTGGTAATTGATTAATGCCATCAAAATAATTTGAATTAGATATGTATAAATTTTTCTTATTCAAAATAGGAAAATAAATTTTAATTATGTAATCTATAATCGATAATTTGAAGCATATTGATAAACAAATGTAAGTCAAAATTGAATGAAATGAATAAATTTTTAATTTGCAATTCTAATTATATTTTAAAAAAAAAGAATAAAATATAAATAATGTCAAAATCATACCATTACCAAGTTTAGTATATTGCTAAAGATTAATAGGAGTAGAAAAGAGATTCCTAGCCATAACGAAAAGTAAATTAAATATAAGATTAGTATAGTCACATAATAATTATGATGGATATTAAAGAAACAAAAAATATTACACGAATCGAGGGCATTATTAAAATGACAATAAAAGAGTGGAATACGAATGTATTTATAGTATTATTATTATTATAAGAGAAATAATAAATATGCTAACCCTAAAATAATGTTTATGATGCAAAATTATTAGTTTCAGCTTATCGAGAATATTAATAACCCCCTGAAGACATCATATAGCTGACCAAAAAATTGCCATAATTATTTGCAACTAAACCATTCAAACCTATTTCTTAGACAGCACAATGTAATCATAGTGACGAAGAAGAACCATAATGGATGCAAGAATCTTAATTTAATGCTCCTTTTTAAGTAAATGATATAGAAAATGAAATTTAATAAAAAAGAGAATAATATTAAAAAGATCATGGAACTTTTGAGAAAAAATAAGAATAAAAAAGATAAAAAACAGAAGAATTTTAAAAAAACTAAGATGCAATAAGTAGTATTGAAATTGAAAAATAGAAGTACATAGAAAAACGGGAATAAGAATTAAAACAATCCTAAGCTGCTAATGAAACTAAATAAAAACTATTTGAGATTTTTTATTCAAATATTGAATCTTAATAAAATCCTGTCTAGATTAATCATAAAATATTAACAGTAGAGGAATTAGAAAAATTGCAATTATCAAACTAAAATAATACTAAAAATAACCAAGAAGAAGCAGAGAAAGTTTAAGAGACCTGCATTAGTGATGATGAATTAAATTAACTTTTGGGTCTTAATAACAATAATGCAAACTCAAACTCTCAAATTGAGGAAAAGGTGCCTTCAGTTCTTTTTAAAAGTGAATTAATTAAAACTTCACCATTTTCTATTCAAGCTCAATTACACAATAAAGACATTAATGAATCTTTATGGTTTTATATTGATAAATAAAACAAAGTAATTTGGATTTTTTATTTAGACTTAAGGAGGGTTTCCAACTAAAAATATGGATATATGGTTTTCATAAAATTACTTAAAATCAAATCTCATGATTTCTTGGGGTTCTCCTGGAAAGTGGATATATTTAGAATAATTTTAAAACAACTTATAAATGATATTATAAGGAACCTTAGATAAATTAAAAGCTATGGATCCTTCGGCTGTTGATCAGGTCAAAGCTTACAAGCCTGCTCAATCAAATTAATTATAATCATGGAACAATCATTAAAATTATGTTTAAAATAATAATAATCACAGATATCAATATAACAATTACAATAATTAATATGGATAATAAAGAAATAGAAATAATTAAAATAGAACTATATTTTAGATTGGATAAAAGGATTCCTAGTAAATGAATAATAATTAGTATTATTATTAAAATGGAAATTAATATGAATAATCAGGTGAAGGATTTATTCTTGATCCAAAGAGTTTTCCAACACCTGATGAAAAATGAGATTAATAAAATTAAAAAAAAAATATTATTTAAATATTTCAAAATTTTCTATTGCTAAAATTTATCAATCTCTAGGGTTAGGTTGAATAGGGTTTTCTAGTACTACCAATCTACTATAAACTATTTATTAATAATCTTACTTTTTTTCCAGAATAATCAGGAATATATTTTTTTTTTGATTAATTAAGTGGGCTTTGACTAATAATATCATATATTTAGATTACCTTTCGTATTGATTTTAATAATAACTAGAAGAATTAGTCTTGACTGGATTTTTTAATTATGTTAATATGATTTTCTATTTTATTTCTTCTTTTTTTATTTCCTCTTCTATCTTTAGTTGTTATCTAATTAAATCATTTCTCTTAGATGGAGATAATAGTTGCAATTTCTTAAGGTAACTCATTCTTGATAATTTTTATAATTCTCTATTATATTCTTTCTCAAATAGTTATCCTATATAAGATTTATTAGTTTATTATGATTCTATTTCAATTTCTAACTTGTTTATTTTTTTCTTTAACTATTAAATTTAAAATTCAATATTTTTCTATAAATTTCTTGAATCAAAATTATTTTTTTCGATATCTTATCTATATAAATATTCTTGTTAATTTTGCTACTCATTTACATCTTCATTTTATTATTTTACTTATTCTATTTCATCATATTATTCAAATTATTCTATCTCTTCTTCTTAATTTTCTTTATCTTTATATTCTTTCCCTTATCTATATTCTACTCCTTATTGCTCTTATTAATGATCCTAATACTCTTAGTTTTCTATATAAATTTGATCTAATAAATTTTGTAACTATTATTGCTGTCCTTAAATTAAAAAAACAAAAGTTTCAAGAATTTCTTTACTGATTTCTTGTCCTAATTATTGTAACCAAACCTTTAAAGAATCAACCGTAATTTAGTTATCATTATCATAAATATCGAGTTAATTCAAATCAATTTTTTCTTGTATTTATTAATATTATCTAGGAAATAAGAATATAACTTACACATAATTTTATTTTATCTAAATGAAAAATTATGATAATTGTGTTTCTACTTCTTTTGGTAATAACATATTCACAGGTAGTTCAAAACCTCTATGATTTAAAGCTGAATCCTTTACCTTCTCATTCATTTTAGGTAAAATTGCACTTTTAAAGCTTATTAATAAGTAGAAAATAATACTCTTAATAAGTGACTAAGCCATCCATATCTTCGTCTAAAATTCTGAAGATATAATAAAGTTGCTCTTCAGTTATCTAAATTTCATTATCATTTAAAAATTCCAAGATGTTCTCCGGTTTTAATCCTCCAGTTCTTGATTAATCTAATCTCTTATAGGCTAATTTTTCATTTAAAATTATTACTTGTAAATGGTTCAAAACAATCATAGCTTGCTAAAAGCATTCTTATCTCTTCTAGTTTTGCTTCTGCTTCAACTGTATATTGAATAAAGAAATAGAAATTCATTAAATTCTAAATAAGACTAAATAAATTTTATTTAATTCTTTAAACATAAATTACAAGAATCATTCTAAATTAAATAATCTATTTCTATTTTAGATAGTATTTCTTTAACTTAAAGGAGAAATTAAAGTCTACTTAATGTTAAACCTATACTTTTTTAGAGGCTCATAGTAATCACCTACGCTGCTATTTCTGTACCAATTAGAGTATAAATATTAATCATCTAAATCTTAAGGTCTTTTTTTAGAACTTAGATTGATTTTATAAACTCTGAAATATCAAGTAATTCATAATTTTTAATTGTATATTAATAACACTGTCTGGTCTTAGCACTTAGTTCAAAGTCACTACAATTTTATTATTCCAAAGATTATGAAATAAGTTTTTATCTTTTCTGAAAGATACATTTCTTAGAAGGTTAAATTACTGTTTCTAAATCTGTAGTAGGTATATTTCTTAATCTATTAATTAATTTATTCGATTATTATTCAGTTTCTTATCTATAGTTTTAATTGTCAATCATATCATTTTAGTTCTTTTTTGAATGCTTAAGTATACTCGAACTAATATCATATCAAATTTATCGTAGCCATCAATAAGTATTTAAGACTATTTTTATAATTTACAAATTTATTGCTAAAATTCATTCTCTCATTTTTGGAGATCTGATATTTGAGATTTCAGATTTACTATTTGTTATTTTTGTTCTGTAATCTTTTTATGAATTTAATAATGAATTTTATCTTTTAATTGTATCTTATTATTGATTATTTATGCTCTCTTATTTAGTTAATTTATTTAATAATTGATCGTTTAAATCATATAATTCTAATAACTCTTTTTTCTACTATTTAATTGTATATTACTTTGGATCATAAAATTCTAATATAATTTCTTCTTCATATTACAAATTTTCTTAAATCAGTTTGTTTAATATTTCTTATAATTATTGAATATTTGAAGTTTATTCAGTTTTAGTAGAGCTTAATTTCTTACAATAAGTTATTGAAAGTATTTCTCAAATTTCAAGAATTATTTTTTTTTAATTTTTTCATAAATTAGTTTTTTGTATTTTGTATGAACATTTTTAATTTCTACAACATTAGATGGCCAGAGCCAGAGGAGAATTTATAGTGCTTGAAGATGTTAATGTTGATAGAAGTAAATTCTCCAAGTATTGGATCAAGAGAATTATCAATAATATCTGTAAATTATTAATTCATTATAAAATTCATTACTATTATTATCTCTACTATTCACGAAGTTTTTCAATTTACTTTCTCTAAAACTCTAGGTCTTGCCTTTCCTACATTTTTTATGGTTAATAATATAACACAATCAAATATCTAAAAAAGAATTAAATTAAAATAACAAATATACCTTCCCGCGACATTAAATCCAGATAAATTATCAAAAGCATTTTTAGCATCATAAATATCTTCATATACAACAAAAGCTGTTCCTTTCTTATCTCCATGAGTACCCCTAAAATAATCTATTCAAAGTGATTTACTTTCTAATTTGTCTAATTGCTCCAAATTTTCCAAATATATCATACATTTCTTCAGATGTAATTTTATATGGCAAATTTCTTACATAAAGTATTCTATTTACTTCTGCTGGCAATCTAATAACTTATCTAGACATAAAATTTATGATAAATTAAATATATATATATTTAATTGAAAGGTTTTCTTTAGAATTTTTATTATAATTGAGTGGTTAAAAATTCTTTCTAATTTCTTTGAGTTCGTTTAATTTTATACTTAGAAATCAAAATCTTTAATTTCTTGTATTAATTTAATAATAACTCTTCTACTTAATTTTTGATAAAATTCATTTTAATCTGACTAAAATAGAAAATAAGATTTAAAATTGAAGAATATTTATGCATTTACAATATATTCTAAGATTATATTTTATTTATATTATAATTATATGATTAACATGAAATTAAAAAATCCTAAGTCATTATCCTCACTTGTAAATGTGTATTTGAAAAATATTCATAATCCTTTGGAACTTAGAGAGTTAATTAATTAATTATTAAGCGATGCCACATTTTTACCAATGTATGGACTAACCGATTTATAAAAAATAGAACATAGAACTATCTTTACAAACATTTAACTTGGGAATAACTAAAACTTAGGGTAACTTATTAAGCTAAATTAGCACTATAATAGGAATGACGGTTTTAGGAGTAATTGGTTTCCTCGCACTTGGATTTACCTTTTTAGGGGCTATTGGTGGAGGAGCAATTGGAATAATTTTAGGAAGGTATTTAGGAAGAAAAATCTCAAAAAAAATTGCTACTAAAGGGATAAATTTAACTGAATTTGATATTTTTGTTATTCGAGTTAAATGCTTACTTAAATGGGTAAATTTCAGTTGAATAATTTAGGGTAAATTGATTATGGCCAAATACACAAACGATATTAATTTATAGAGATTTTGTGTTTAAAGGATTCTAACTGAAATTAAACCTCTATTACACTATAAGTATTTTGATCAAAAATTTTAAAAAGAATCTTTAACTTTATTATGTAAAATAAGAGAATAACTATCGAAAGAACAATCTATACATGCTTTGAGTCTCAGTTATAAATTAACAAAAGAATACATTCAAATTATTGAATAAAAAATAATTTATTCAAAATTTAGTACATATGAAGTAAATACTTATTATCATAGGTTAATCTTTAGATATCATATGTTTTAAATGAAACAGTTTCAGATGTATTAATTCCTTTTTTAACATTATTTTAAAATGTAGGAAAATTTGAGAAAAATGATGTCATCTAATTATTGATAAAAAAAATTAAAAAATTATAAGTTAATAAAATAGTATTAAAGTGTTAATAAAGCTATTTTGATTAATAACTTTCAATAGAATTTATCAAAATGTTTGCTGCTAAGCTAAATTAAAAAGTTAAAATTGAAGATTTGGAAAAATTTTTATAAATACAAAATTATAGATCATAACAATAAAATCGAGAATAAAATTCACCAACTAAAACCCAATAAAGAAGAAAAAGCTAAGGAGATATGATATCGATGAATGAAGATGTAGATTAAGAATTTCAAGCTTAAGTACCATTAACAATGAATAATTAAGTGAGAGCAAGGGCAAAATCTTGCGATGATAAAAATGATTAACAAATTAATTTAAAATAATCTGAGTAAACGATCAATCTAAATTAATAATAACCATAATAACCAGTTTAATAATCTCCATAAATTTTATTTGAAAAAACAGAAAAAAGAGGATCTTAATGCATATAAGAGAATTTAATTTAACAGAGTTAATTACAATAAATTTTATGTCTGCAAATGGAAAATTCTTAATAGCACTCGTAAATGCATAGAGGATCATAATTAATTTAAGAAAATTAAATTAATTCTGATAGAACATATTAATTATCAGCTGAGTTGGAAGAGAAATTTAAATTACTAGTTGATCTAATTGATGAACCTATTGAGGGATGGGAAATTATATTAAAAAAAGAGAATTTGATCATTTACAAAACATTCAAACCTGGAAATCCAGCAGTGTTTGTAAAAGGTCATAGTGATTTAGCAGGAATTTCAATAGATGTATTATTAAAAGCAATTCATAATGAAAAGTATAGACAAAAATGGGATAAAATTTTATTGAGTTTTTAAGTATTGGAAAGGGAATCAGCTATTGTAGATATCATTTATTACTATGTTAAGAGTCCTCCTTGTGTAGATAACAGAGAGTTTTGTTAAAAAAGAATATTGAAATATGATTTTCCAAAGTCAGGATAAACTTGTCTCTTATATTTTAGTGTAGATCATAATAAGGCTCCTAAATTCAAAGGGCATATAAGAGCAGAGACTTTAATTTCAGGTTATATTTTAGAATCCATTCCTGGGGGAAGTAGATTATACTTTTGCTCTAATAATGATGTCAAAGGAGATATTCCAAAAGTAAAAAAATTATGTATTATAAATAGAGTTTAGTTAATTATGTTGCTTCCAGAGCTCCTATAAGTTGGATTAATTCATTAAGAAAAGGTTGTGAAGATTACAATAAGATTATGTAACAAATTTAATCATGAAATATTCAGATAGAATTTGATTTATATCATTCAACTATACTTTATAAAAACATATAGATCAATAATAAGATAATGGTGCCTCCTATAAAAAACTATTTGACTGTAATTGAACTTTCTTCTTCCACTATTATATTTGCATTTAAATTGTTTTAATTATCTGTGTTTATATGATTGATTTAATAATTGTCACTCAATTTTAACTTATCAAAATGCTTTTTGAAGATCTTTGTAAATTGTTCATTTTATAAATTAAATTTTTTCGAATTAAAAGCTTACCTTTGCTTTTCTTAAGGACTACTTATTATTCCTCCTGTAGTATTTTCGTTGGTATACATGAATGAAATTATTGAAATCATCATTGATTCAATTGTTTACGCAGAACTCCAGCTTTCAGGATGAAAATTGGTAAATGATCTTATGATTAATTATCACATTACAAACATACAGGTTTTCCTACTTCAAATCTGCCTGATGGAGTAATAAATTTTAATGTAGGAGGTTTTAGTGGATAATCTGGAGGCATCTATAATATTCCATGATAATATCCTCCTTCAAAAAAATCAGTCAAATTATAAATCACAAAGTGCCATTCAAAAATATTATTAGGATTTGGTTCACAAATGAATTAATTATTATTCAACTTTTACAACTTGTCGTATTCTCTTAGTAATCTTTAAATTGATAATTGTTGAGCCATATTAAATAATAAATTTAATTATTTTTTCTGAAAAATAATATGAAAATTAAAATATCAGTCCCAATTTTGAACTTTTATTAAATACACATTCATATAGGGATCATTCATAAATTAATAATTTTTAAAATATTAATAATTTTAATACGAACTAAATGCTAAGTTGGGGATGAAATGGATGAAGCTAAAAAATAATATAGATACATTGAATTACGAGAACAATTCAAATGAAAAAAATTAAAAAAAGAAGACAATGAATGGGAAGTTACAAAATAATCATCCTTTTGAATATGTTCTGTTATAGCATTTTGCATATGTTGACAAAAATTAGATTTAATTCCACATTAATCTTAAATTAAGATTAAAATGAAGATATTGATAAGAATACAGTTATCATATGGTAACAAGTGTAAAATCTAATGAATGTTCAGAATTTGAAGATTGGGTAACTTGTATGAGATTATAAATTGTATGATGTAGTACTGATTTTGATGTATTAATATTTTTAGGAAAGTCGATAATGTCTGTCGGTGCTATAATGAAAACCTCATATCATAATTAATTATGGAACCCATAATTCTTGTCAAGGCAAAGTAAGGAGAAGGAAAGAATGAATGTATATAGAGAAAACGTACCTTCAGTGAAAATTGGAACCAATAAATAGAGAGAGATTAAATGATAAGAAAACAATTTAGATCAAAAAAATTAATTCTTCTTTAAAATAATATCAAAAACTAGTACCAAAAGAAGAATTTTCGAGCAATTGATTTTAGAAAAGTGTTATTTTTCGATTGAAAATCACGATTATTATTTTAGATCCCTTCTGACATTGATATTACTTAAATTCTAGAATCTGAAAATGAAAACTCACAAAAATATGTCTCTTTTTAGGCTACATTAAATCTTGATAACTTTACAATAGAACATCGAATCTAATTACTGCATTTTTAATTTTAACTAGAAAATCTAAAGTTATTCGTCAAAATCTTAGCATTAAATATTTAAATTTATATTTAAAATTTAAATAAGAATAAATAGGCATTTTAGATTAGAAAAATATAATTGTTAAAATTGAAATTTTATATTATGACATAAGAGAACTTTTTGAATTAAGGTAAACTGCTAAATTATAAAATGAATTTTTTAATATCATTTATTTCTTGAAAGCAAATAATCAAGTTAATTAATTAATATTTTATTTCTTCTTTATTTTATATTTTTAACATCTGAGGAATGTTAATTAATATTTATAATATTTAAATAGTTGTTTTGGTTATATTTATTGAAATGAGTATATTTATTAAATAAGCAATCTTAATAAATTGATTTAGAGAGTTATCTCGCGGTTTAGAAAATTAATTCATGTAAAAAATTTTATTTCAAAGTATCTAATCAGTGCCATCTATACTTAATTTTCAAAAAAAATGTTGATTTTATATTTTATTGATATTAGTCTTAAAAGAAAAAAATCCTTTCAAAATCATTTTATTTATTAGTAGTTTTTACATGTTTATTTTTAATTTCTTTTGATCTTCCTTCAATCCTTTTTTTATAATATTAAAAATATAATTAAATCGAAATAAATGAAATAAATTTTGTTCAAAAAACTATGTTAGGTATCTCTAATAAGTGCGATATTTTTTTTCTTAAATTAAGATTTTCATTATTAATAAAATCCAATAATTTTGGTATTTTTTCTAAATTGGGTTATTTAACTTTCTCTTTTTTTATTTATGTGCTATATAATTATTAACAGCTATTTTGTGAGGTTTATTTTGGTTATATTTATGCAAATTTATGTTTGAGTTTATTGGGATCTTAAATAAATTCAATGATTTCATAGGCTTTAATTCTATCTTTCTTTTCAACTCTAAGCAATAAAAGAATTAATTATTTTAATTGTTAATTATCTTAAATATCTTTCTCAACAATATTATCAATAAAATTTTAATCTTATTTTTAATCAAGATTATCTAAATAAAAATAATAATAAATTACCTTGTGTAAACATAAAATGTTAAGAATAGAGATTGTATAGAGTCATTCCTAATGACCAAATATCGCTTGATTCATCTGTATCTTTAGAAATACCTTAAATTTAAATTTCTGGAGGTGCAAACTGAGGTGTTGCTTCAATGAATAATTCTTCACTTTTTGCCTTTTCCAGAGTTTGGATTGAGGAGAAATCACATAGTGCAAACTTAAATTCTTAATCTTTAATCTTTTTGAATACTATATTATCAGGCTTTACATCATAATGAATAAAATTTGACTTATGAATTTCTGATAAAGCATAAGCTATAGTTTAGGCAATTTTAAAGATATTTGTCTTAAGGTCTTGACTTCCAAGAGATGTAAGATTACCATCAAATAATTCGAATTCAGTATATAAAAAACTACCTGGTATATTCTCTATTGGATATGTTGTATTTTTCCATTTAAAATCTTTTAATTAATTCCATTACTCATAATTTTATTTGTAATATCGATTTTAGATTCTAAGTGCAACTTCTTCTTTTTGCTCTATTGAATTTATAAATTTTTTTGATTTGTATACTTTAGCACTTGCTCCAGTTCCTAACATTTATTCAATATGGTATTCAAGATTCTAGTACTTTATTATATTGTTTTCATTTGAAACTTGAACCTTCCAATCATTTTACATTTCTATTAAAAATACTAACTATTTAAACAAAAAAATTATCTAATTCAATTTCATTTATTAATTCTCTTTCATATATTTATATATAAAACAAATTAATATTTCATTATTTTATTATTAATATATATCAATTTACAGAAAGCTAATAATTTTATCTATTTTAAGTTGGATTAACACCTCTTTAGTTAAATTAATATTTATTTTATTATTATTATTATTATTATTATTATTATTATTATTATTATTA
>CAJJDN010000054.1:215489-227090 GCA_905182985.1 Paramecium sonneborni
TTCATAAAATATTTTTCCCCAAAATTCTAATATTACAAATTAATATTAAGATGTAGATTCAAAAAATAATTAGTAATAATAGATATCTTAACAATAACCTAAATAAATATTTAATCTAAATAATAATTTACAGTAATAATAACCTTAATCAGTTGCTATTGGAAGAGTTACACAAACTGGAGCTTAAAGTGAAATTAATAATTCTCAAAAATAAAATTATCTATTTGCTAATGGTAGAGTTACAAATACTGGAGTTTATAGAGAAATTAATAATTCCAAAAATTAAGCTTAATCATTTGCCAATGGTAGAGTTACAACTCCTGGAGTTTAGAGAGAAATTAATAATTCCAGAAATTAAGCTTAACCATTTGCTAATGATAGAGATACTCAGATTGCATAGTAAAATATACAATAAAATGGAACAATTTAGAATAGAACAACAAGTCAACCATAATCATAAGATTTTCAATTCTAGAATCAACTTAAAAATAACAATAATTCTGAATTTAATTAGAATAAGCAATAATAACAATTTAACTAAGCAAACAATTTAGGATCTTAAATGCAAAATAATTTAATAAACAATACATCTTTAAACCCATCAACTAAATTTTAATCATCATAAATAAAGTAAAAGAATTAATTTAATTTATCCGATAGATCATAATAATTAGATTAATAATAATAATAATAATAATAATAATAATAATAATAATAATAATAATAATAATAATAATAATAATAAAATAAATATTAATTTAACTAAAGAGGTGTTAATCCAACTTAAAATAGATAAAATTATTAGCTTTCTGTAAATTGATATATATTAATAATAAAATAATGAAATATTAATTTGTTTTATATATAAATATATGAAAGAGAATTAATAAATGAAATTGAATTAGATAATTTTTTTGTTTAAATAGTTAGTATTTTTAATAGAAATGTAAAATGATTGGAAGGTTCAAGTTTCAAATGAAAACAATATAATAAAGTACTAGAATCTTGAATACCATATTGAATAAATGTTAGGAACTGGAGCAAGTGCTAAAGTATACAAATCAAAAAAATTTATAAATTCAATAGAGCAAAAAGAAGAAGTTGCACTTAGAATCTAAAATCGATATTACAAATAAAATTATGAGTAATGGAATTAATTAAAAGATTTTAAATGGAAAAATACAACATATCCAATAGAGAATATACCAGGTAGTTTTTTATATACTGAATTCGAATTATTTGATGGTAATCTTACATCTCTTGGAAGTCAAGACCTTAAGACAAATATCTTTAAAATTGCCTAAACTATAGCTTATGCTTTATCAGAAATTCATAAGTCAAATTTTATTCATTATGATGTAAAGCCTGATAATATAGTATTCAAAAAGATTAAAGATTAAGAATTTAAGTTTGCACTATGTGATTTCTCCTCAATCCAAACTCTGGAAAAGGCAAAAAGTGAAGAATTATTCATTGAAGCAACACCTCAATTTGCACCTCCAGAAATTTAAATTTAAGGTATTTCTAAAGATACAGATGAATCAAGCGATATTTGGTCATTAGGAATGACTCTATACAATCTCTATTCTTAACATTTTATGTTTACACAAGGTAATTTATTATTATTTTTATTTAGATAATCTTGATTAAAAATAAGATTAAAATTTTATTGATAATATTGTTGAGAAAGATATTTAAGATAATTAACAATTAAAATAATTAATTCTTTTATTGCTTAGAGTTGAAAAGAAAGATAGAATTAAAGCCTATGAAATCATTGAATTTATTTAAGATCCCAATAAACTCAAACATAAATTTGCATAAATATAACCAAAATAAACCTCACAAAATAGCTGTTAATGTTTATATAGCACATAAATAAAAAAAGAGAAAGTTAAATAACCCAATTTAGAAAAAATACCAAAATTATTGGATTTTATTAATAATGAAAATCTTAATTTAAGAAAAAAAATATCGCACTTATTAGAGATACCTAACATAGTTTTTTGAACAAAATTTATTTCATTTATTTCGATTTAATTATATTTTTAATAACATAAAAAAAGGATTGAAGGAAGATAAAAAGAAAAAATTAAAATACCATGGAAATTTTATTAATGATTTTGATTATAAATATTATATATGTCTATTTCCAGCAAAGTACTAAATAAACTTTTTCAATTACACTAAAAAGCAAACAATAGTTCTTTTTGATTTTACAAATAAGAAAGTATCTTTAAAAGACATTTATTTAGTTTTTCATAGTATAACTAATTGCTATAGTAATTGATTTTGAAACTTCATTTATACAGCAACTAATACATTGGCTTATGTAAATTTGCATTTATAAAAATAAACCATTTATCAAAAATTAAGCTTTTATACAGAAATAAAATTTTACATAAATATTGATTTTCAATATATTTCACATCTAATTTTAATTGTTTAATATTTGGTTTTGGATAAACAACTTTAGATTCTTGAGTTAAAATTAAAATAGAAGTTTGTAAAAGATAGGATCTAAAATGTCAATTAATAATAATTTTGATTATTAATCGAAAAATAAAATTTGGAAAATGAATTGAAACGATGAAGGAATCATGAAAAAGTGAAATAAAAAATTTGTAAGGAATTTAGAAAATAATTATAATAAATAAAAATGAGTTAGATAAAAGAAATAAAAGTAGTTCTATTAGGGGATTCAGGAGTAGGAAAAAGTAGCCTTTTGTATAGGTTTGTTGAGAATGATTTTTTTGAAAAGGGTTAACCGACTTTGGGAGCAGCATTTTAGAGCAAAACAATATTAATAGATGGAAAAGCGTTGAAATTTTAGATATGGGACACAGCAGGTTAAGAGAAATACAAAGCAATATTGCCATTATATTACAGAGGTATGTAATAAGTAAATTAGAGATGCAAAAGTAGCACTTTTGGTATATGATGTGAATGATTAACAAAGTTTTGAAGGTGTGAAGGAATGGTTTAAGTAATTGTAAGAATAGGGACCTTTGGATTAAAGTAAAAATAATACAATAGTGAAGTTAGAGCGATAATAGGGAATAAATGTGATTTGGAATAGAAAGTAGAAGATGATTTGGGTAAGGAATTGGGAAGACAATGGAATGCAATATTTTTTAAGACAAGTTGCAAAGATAACTTAGGAGTGCAAGTATTGGATAGAATAAATTTAGGAAACATTTTTATAAATAGGAGAACGAGTATTTAAAGAGTAATTAGCTGAAGAGCATAGAAAATCAAATAGTGAAAATGCGAACTCTACTTTGAAGATAGGTTCTTAACAAGTGAGCAATAAATAAAAACAAGATAAGGGTTAATGTTGTTGAATAAATTATGCATACAACAATAAATGTTGTTATTTAATAGAGATAATAAAAATGGGATTCTTTTTAATGAAAATTGGTTATTTTTCATAAATCATTAACTTAAATCGGTGTCACCAGCAGCAACTCTCATGGCAATGTATTCTTTCAAATCTCTCATGTTGGTGTTCAAATGACCAATTAAGTCAGAAACAGTTTATCTGTCTCCATCTCTGGCGGATCTTCTTTATTAGTATTCATAAGCAGCTTATTAGCATTCAGCTCTTCTGTCATCTCTTTATTAGGTCTTGGCTTCATGTCTGGCTGTGTTGTCATCTTAAGCACTGTGGGTGGCAGCAAGTTAATCAGCCAATGATTAGATTTCAGCTTCTAAGTTAGCAATAGCTGAGTTAAGTTTATTCATATCTCTTGTTAAGAGAGCATTGTAAGCTTCAAAGGCTTATCTTCTTGAATCTTCAGTTCTTCTGGCCAAATCGAAAGCTTATTATAATTAGTTTTATAAATCGTCAATCAATTAGATGATTCTTCCTGTTAATTCTTAGTTAGCATATTATTAAGCTTTAACAGCCAATTAAGCCATAAGTTTGATGGCTTTTCCGAAAGTTCTGACGTGTTTCATTTATCCAGCTTTGTGAGCAGCAGCATTCAAATGTGATGCAACTTAAGCAAAGATTTATGGTGTATAGTGAACAGCTTCACTAGCTCCCTTTTATAAGAAAGCTGGGGCTTATAAGTTATCTGTGAAGAGTCTTCTTGCTTCAGCGAGAACACTTGAAACAAAGGTGAATTCTTCTCTTTAAGCTTCGAAATCATCATTTTCTGCTTATCTCTTAGCTGTGGTTTCATCAATAACTTATTAAAGGAGAGCCTTTTCAGCTAATTTGGCAACTCTTTATCCGACCTTTTAGTCATGGACTGGTTGGAGTTCATCAAGATGAGCTTATAATTCTGTGTCTCTTTATTCAAGGTTAGCTAATTCTTAGTTAAGTCCAGCAAGATCAGCATCACAAACACCTTAGAAAGCTTTGTTTTCAGCATCGTCTTCTCTTTAATCGTTTTAATATCTTTCTTCCAAATCATAAAGTGTTTAGAAGATTCTTTCGAGTGGTTCACCAGTTTACATTTGGATGGCAATTGTGTTCAACAATGTCTTTCCAAGTTTGCTCTTCTCAAGCTTTTCAAAAGCAGCTAAGTTTGTAGCGAAGGCTGTGGCAATCAAAACCAAAATCACGATTGATTTCATTTTAATAATGATTTTTTTTTCGAAAATCCTCTTCCTTTTATAGCAAAGAATTTATTAAAAACGGATTATTTTTCATTCAATCTAATTTCTTTTACTTTTATAATCAATCTAATTATTTCACTATTATCATTACATTCTCCATATTTATATCCCTACTCATCTTATATGATATTTTTAAACTTCCCCATTAATCTTTTATCCCTTTTTCAACACAAATGATGAAAATATTTTTCTCTAATTATATAATGAACTTAAAATTATGGATAATCTCATCATTAACCATGTTACTTTATTATCTTAACTCAAATCCTTGCATCCTTTCCAGAAAAATCCACCCAATATAATAAATTAAAATATACTGATTATATATTTTACTATAAATATCATCTATATCTTTTTTTTCTTGATTTATACTATTGTATTATGAAATTTTTTTTAAAATATATATCAAATCGTCAATCTCATTAAAGAAATGAAATTTATATTACTTCAGCACTTTTTTTTTTATTTCTATCAGAAAATATGATTTTATTATTTTTATATAAAAATAAAAGATAAAATAGTTGGTCTATTCTGATTTATTTAATTTCTTTCAAAATCTTCAATATGTTCTTATTAAATATTATTAGAGAAGCATGAAATCTCACTTTAAAGATATTTTAACAATAATCTTTATTCTATTTTTGTTAAATAAGACATTATTTTTTTTTCTTTTATTATTACTTTATGATAATCTTTTTATAATCCAGCCTAATAAATGAGAATTTAAAAAAAAACAAATTTTGTTCATAGAGCTTCCTTTGTTTAAGATTTTTAAAAAAAGATAATTACTTTGGTATATAGAGAAAAAAGTCCAAATATATAATTTGTTTTTTGTACACAATAATTTAAAATTGTTTTCTATAAAATTTTCTCAACCAAAAATTGATTTTTTTCAAAAATATTCATTATCTATTTTAGAACTACTGAGCAGTGTTTAACATAATTTTATATTCTTTAATTTAGCAAAATTATGGCTGATTCTAATAAAAGTTACCTTCAAAGTTACCTTCATAATTCCAAATTGAATAATTGTTTATGAAATTTTATTTAGAAAATCTGACATTAATAGCATATTAAATAATGTATAGTGTCTATAATTTACACAAATAGATATTATCATTGTTACTCAATCATCATATTCAAAACTATTTTTTCTTGGCTCATTATTTTCGTTTTCTAGTGCAAAGAATTAATTTGTATCAATTATATTTTACTCGTCTGACTATTTTTTATGTTCTTTTATGATTCTTCGAATTACTCCCATTTTACAATTCATAAATTAATTAATATCAACTACTCTATAGATAAAATTGCTTACTTATTTTCTCAGCTTTTTTCAGGCAATAATAATAATCTTCTAAAGTTTTCCTTGAAACTCCAACAATTTCTGCTGCTTGGTCAAGTGTGTGCTTGATCATTTTTCCATCTTAAAGGTGTCTCTAATCAAAAATTGATCTAGTTGATTAAAAAGACTATTACCTCCATTGATCTACTAAGAATTTAGCTTCATACACATATCTCTCTTTTATTCTCTTTTATAATTAGTGTTATTAGTTATTTTCGATATTCATTTTTAGGTAATTAATATAATAAATGATAAAGGAAAATGATAGATATGGAGAAGATAGTAGCTATCTTTAAAACTAAACAGATTCAACTGAATACGAAAAAGTGATAATTGAGTTATAGAATTAAATTGAAACAATTAATGAGAAGTTGTTAGAAAATAGTTTTGCAAATTTAGAACTAAAATAAGCAATTAAAAAGCTTGAAATATTGGAATAAGAAAAGGAAGGGAAAATTAAATAATTAAATGCTAAAATGTAGAATAATTTTGTACTATATAGAGAATTAATTAATAAAGCACAAAAAGATAAAAGAAATAGACATTTGAAAGAAATTTATAGTCTTAAAAAGTCAACATATCAAATACTTTAAAAATATGTTGGCCATCAAATTTATGATGAAAATGATGAAAATTTTTATGACTATGAGTCTAATGTTGAGAATATTATAGAAGAGATTATTCTATCTTAAAAATGCTAAATTGATTAATTAAGAAAACCAATCGAATAAATTTTATAACAACAAAATATTCTGATATAAATCGGTGATTATAATACTTTTGATTAATATTTTAAGGATGTTATTATCTAAATTAAAAATAAATTTGAAAATATCTCAGAGTAAAAATTTATTCTAATTTAGTAATAATAAATCTAACAATAATCAAACTAGCATGTATGAAGAATTGAAACGCCTAAGATTAGCACTAAATTTATTTATTAATGATTCTGTTGTGATGATAAACAATTAATTAAATCAAAAACGTTCATTTTGTAAAGTACAAAAATCAATAAGTATATTTTGTAGAATATTGAGGATAATAAAAATTATATTACAGAAATTTAAATGCTACTGAATAGTATCACCAAAAACTAGGAACAGTTTGAGATAAATTTGTAATAGTTATCTCAAGTATTTAAAAAAATTATCTAATTGGTTGTTTGAATGATGAATCTTATATATAATAATTATAAATGAAAGAAAAATTCTTTTTCATGTAAATTTTATTTTTTGAAGGAAGATGATCTATATTATAAACATGTAGTTCGTAAAATTACCTTAATAAACAGTAATGAAATTAATAATAAGAAAAAAATAAGAGTTGATAATATTATTGGATACCTTTTTTAACTAAAGAAATTTTCTGTAACTATTTTTTAATAATTGTGGTGTTATGACTATTTTTTATTGTTTATAGAAATATTTTTGGTCATAGAATTATTTGTTATATATAAAGATAAATCATTTATTAGTAATATTTATAAATTAACTTATAAAATTGTCTTATGATAATTCGAGTAAGACATCACATTAAATTATATTAAAAATATTTGATTATTTAAATGAAATTGATGCAAATTAATTTTTTAGATCATCAATTAATTATCTAGAAATAACATGGAAACCGAATAATTTTATTAAGTCTAGCAGAGTTAGGCTATAAATTTCATTCTCTAAATTAAATAGATACTTATTCTTGAATTCAATGTAGTTTACTATATTGTGGGAAGGTAATATGAATTAATAAAATTATTATTTTATTAATAAATTATTTATGGGAGAAATAAGAGAATAATTAAATAATTTATCTTAGAGGGAAATTGCTGAAAGATTACAATTTCTAACAGATCATTAAAGATCAGATTTTAAAAAAATGATGGGGAAGGTGTTATTATTTCAAATCCAATAAGATGAATTTGATAAAAAGCAATGGACAAAACTTTAGTATTAAATCTTGTTATCAATACCCCTTGTTCTTAGTGCAAGAATAGTTAGTGAATATCTCAATGCTAATGTTGAATTTTCAAAGTTGAAGCCAACATTGTGGATAAAATTCTTAAGAGCTATGGCTTATAAAAAAGGTATTGGATTGGGAACAGCTCTTTTAGTTATTCCAATTCATAAAACTATTGAATATAGTCGTAAATTAGGCTATAAACATTATATTCTTTCTTAAATTAAAGAAGAATGACAGTTAATAATTATTTATGTTTTTAAATTGTTATCAATCCCCAATATTTGAAGTATATAATTCAAAAGATGCCAAAAATTCAAATGGAAATAAAGAAAAACTAAAACATTACTCTAAATTGATAGATCTTCAAACTTCTATTTATGAATACAATCCAATCTTAAAAAGTAAAGATTAAATTGATTACAACAGCATACCTATTAATGACTAAATAAGTAAAATTGCCATAAGGAAAGGATACTGAATTATCTTTGGTTCATCCTATTATTGGAATTTAAGGATACTTTAAAGACACTATCCATCTTGAATTATTTGTTGTAGATACAAAATCTACAAGAAGAAGAATTATTTTGAATTCTTTAAAAAAAAGTGAATGTAAACCATTTTTTATTTCTTACCCTTTGTAATCCTAATCAATCTATAATAATTGGACGACCATTTTAATTTAAATGCCGTCTTTTATATCTTAATTTAAAGGGTCTAGTTACAGAAGTTTAGAATCAATTTTAATTTAAAGTTCTTGTTACATTAGAAGGATTTTTACAATGCAAAATTATAATGAGTAATTATTGGCATAATTTTAATATCCTATTGAATCTAATCCCAAGACCTTTTTTATATCATTTCAAAATGAATAATAAATTNATACTTATTCTTGAATTCAATGTAGTTTACTATATTGTGGGAAGGTAATATGAATTAATAAAATTATTATTTTATTAATAAATTATTTATGGGAGAAATAAGAGAATAATTAAATAATTTATCTTAGAGGGAAATTGCTGAAAGATTACAATTTCTAACAGATCATTAAAGATCAGATTTTAAAAAAATGATGGGGAAGGTGTTATTATTTCAAATCCAATAAGATGAATTTGATAAAAAGCAATGGACAAAACTTTAGTATTAAATCTTGTTATCAATACCCCTTGTTCTTAGTGCAAGAATAGTTAGTGAATATCTCAATGCTAATGTTGAATTTTCAAAGTTGAAGCCAACATTGTGGATAAAATTCTTAAGAGCTATGGCTTATAAAAAAGGTATTGGATTGGGAACAGCTCTTTTAGTTATTCCAATTCATAAAACTATTGAATATAGTCGTAAATTAGGCTATAAACATTATATTCTTTCTTAAATTAAAGAAGAATGACAGTTAATAATTATTTATGTTTTTAAATTGTTATCAATCCCCAATATTTGAAGTATATAATTCAAAAGATGCCAAAAATTCAAATGGAAATAAAGAAAAACTAAAACATTACTCTAAATTGATAGATCTTCAAACTTCTATTTATGAATACAATCCAATCTTAAAAAGTAAAGATTAAATTGATTACAACAGCATACCTATTAATGACTAAATAAGTAAAATTGCCATAAGGAAAGGATACTGAATTATCTTTGGTTCATCCTATTATTGGAATTTAAGGATACTTTAAAGACACTATCCATCTTGAATTATTTGTTGTAGATACAAAATCTACAAGAAGAAGAATTATTTTGAATTCTTTAAAAAAAAGTGAATGTAAACCATTTTTTATTTCTTACCCTTTGTAATCCTAATCAATCTATAATAATTGGACGACCATTTTAATTTAAATGCCGTCTTTTATATCTTAATTTAAAGGGTCTAGTTACAGAAGTTTAGAATCAATTTTAATTTAAAGTTCTTGTTACATTAGAAGGATTTTTACAATGCAAAATTATAATGAGTAATTATTGGCATAATTTTAATATCCTATTGAATCTAATCCCAAGACCTTTTTTATATCATTTCAAAATGAATAATAAATTTTTGTTGAAAATAATGTAGAATAATAAACGAACATCCAGGCACAAAAATAAGCTAAACTTAAATAGATCTAATATGAAATTCCTAAAGTGTAAAAGTTAACTTTAAATCCTTAAAAAATTCCTGAACAACATAAGAATATTTTAAATGCTTCTGAATCAAATTGTAAGAACAAATCCAAAAAAAAAGAATAAAACAAAGAAAATGAATTTTTAGATTGCTCATTATAACTCAATTAAAAATAAAAAGTTTTAGAAAATGATGAAATAGATTTAAAAAATATTGATTAACTTATCAAAATGATTGAATAGGATAAAAATTAATAAACAAATGTAGAAATAAAAGATTAAAATTAAATATTGAATGAGGATGAAGATTTTGTTAATATCATTAATGCAATTAATGCTATTGAGAATCAAGAAAGTCAGAAAGTAGAAATTGCTATAAAAAATCCTATTGGATGTACTACAATTACAAAATAAGGTGCAGCAACATTAATATTAGAAAATAGGAAGGAATAAGAAAACTTTGTAAAATTAATATATGATCCAATATTAAATTGTTACTTTGATCCTTCAACAAACAAATGCTATGTGTGATTAATTATATTTTTTTAATATTTTGATATATAAAATTTATGAGTAATTCTAATATATATGAATTTTGTGAAGATTTTGATTAAGAAAACATATAGTGCAGTTTACAAATGAAAATAAAAAGTAGAATAAGCTAAGAATTGGAAAATCATAAGATTAAGTGCAGTTTATGAGTCAATATCTATCAGTAAAATTGATTGATGCTAAAACTGAGAAATTTTTTATAACTATCAAGAAAGAATTCTTAATTTTAAAGAGTTTATCAAAATAGCATCTAAATGTTATAAACTGTGTAAAGTAATTCTTAATTATGAAAAGCTATAGAATTATGCTTTATCAAATCAGAAGACTAAAGCTAAGCTTATACATTAGGGTTAGCTATGGATTTAGCTGATGAAAATTTAATGAAAGTAATAGAGAAAAGAATAGCTTTAAAGAAGTATTTTCTTGATGATTAATTGCATCATACATTTTAAGTGGTGTATATAAACACTCAATGATATAAAAAATGCCTTCTAACATTTATCATAAGCAAAATATTTTCTAAAATATAGGGATATCAAACCTCGGAATATACTAATTGAAACAGAGCAAGCTGTTCATAAATTCTTCTTTCAGATTCTGGTGTCTCAACTTTAGTAGGTACTTTTTCATTTATATCCCCTATTTAATTTAATAACTTGTAATTTTTAGAATAGAGTCATTCCTAATGACCAAATATCGCTTGATTCATCTGTATCTTTAGAAATACCTTAAATTTAAATTTCTGGAGGTGCAAATTGAGGTGTTGCTTCAATGAATAATTCTTCATTTTTTGCCTTTTCCAGAGTTTGGATTGAGGAGAAATCACATAGTGCAAACTTAAATTCTTAACCTTTAATCTTTTTGAATACTATATTATCAGGCTTTACATCATAATGAATAAAATTTGACTTATGAATTTCTGATAAAGCATAAGCTATAGTTTAGGCAATTTTAAAGATATTTGTCTTAAGGTCTTGACTTCCAAGAGATGTAAGATTACCATCAAATAATTCGAATTCAGTATA
>CAJJDN010000054.1:228095-268631 GCA_905182985.1 Paramecium sonneborni
AAATGTTAAGAATAGAGATTGTATAGAGTCATTCCTAATGACCAAATATCGCTTGATTCATCTGTATCTTTAGAAATACCTTAAATTTAAATTTCTGGAGGTGCAAATTGAGGTGTTGCTTCAATGAATAATTCTTCACTTTTTGCCTTTTCCAGAGTTTGGATTGAGGAGAAATCACATAGTGCAAACTTAAATTCTTAATCTTTAATCTTTTTGAATACTATATTATCAGGCTTTACATCATAATGAATAAAATTTGACTTATGAATTTCTGATAAAGCATAAGCTATAGTTTAGGCAATTTTAAAGATATTTGTCTTAAGGTCTTGACTTCCAAGAGATGTAAGATTACCATCAAATAATTCGAATTCAGTATACAAAAAACTACCTGGTATATTCTCTATTGGATATGTTGTATTTTTCCATTTAAAATCTTTTAATTAATTCCATTACTCATAATTTTATTTGTAATATCGATTTTAGATTCTAAGTGCAACTTCTTCTTTTTGCTCTATTGAATTTATAAATTTTTTTGATTTGTATACTTTAGCACTTGCTCCAGTTCCTAACATTTATTCAATATGGTATTCAAGATTCTAGTACTTTATTATATTGTTTTCATTTGAAACTTGAACGTTCCAATCATTCTACATTTCTATTAAAAATACTAACTATTTAAATAAAAAAATTATCTAATTCAATTTCATTTATTAATTCTCTTTCATATATTTATATAAAACAAATTAATATTTCATTATTTTATTATTAATATATATCAATTCTTTCATTTTTGTACAAATGTTTAAGTTTGTTTTTGAGAATTATTAATTTCTCTCTAAAATCTAGGATTTGTAACTCTACCATTAGCACCGTATTAAGGTTATTATTACTGTAAATTATTATTTAGATTAAATATTTATTTAGGTTATTGTTAAGATATCTATTATTACTAATTATTTTTTGAATCTACATCTTAATATTAATTTGTAATATTAGAATTTTGGGGAAAATTATTTTATGAAACTCTGAAAGTGTTATTTGGTTAAGGATTTTACTTAACTGCTTAAACTTAATCTGTTTCATTAGAAATCTAATCTTCATTTGCTAATCTAGTATTATTGTTTGTTTAAGGCTATTAATTTCTTAATTGGGATGACAGAAATCCTTAGTTTATATTTGCAGTTTATTGCATAAATTTACTTTCTCTTTGGATAGGTTGAGGATTAGGTTAATCGTTTTTATTAGAAGGAAACATATAATTTTGAAATTAATCTGCTGTTAGCATCGGATTATCTTAGTTATGTTTTTTTTATAATATTTGTGGGTTCACCAAATCATATTTAATTTGTTAACCTTATTAGAGTTTATTTTAATCATTTTGAAAGTATTGGCATGATTATGGTTATGGGATTTTCCATATTTGAGATACAATATTGGTAGGTTATTAGCTAGGTTATTAAATAATTTATTTGGGCTCCAATCGTATTGAGGATTTTTATTTAATTTGGGATTAACCCCTTAAATCTGAAATAGTTTAATTAATATCATATCGTTTCTGAAGATCAATTTGCATCATATTTAAGAGAAGGGTTTAATATTTCCGTTCTATTTTTAAATTATTCTAAATGATTGTATCAATATCATATTAAGTTATACTTGAAATTTTATTACAAACTTCATATTCAGTAGATCCTAAATAAAATAATAAAATACCATTAAACATTGGTACTCCAGTTAATAATTCATAAATCAATGCTCCAAAAGCCCAAATATCAACTGCTTATGTATATTATTCTGATGTTTTATTTATTTATTCTGGAGCAAAATAATAAGCAGTCCCAACTTTTTAAGTTTTTAACACATCAATCTCTTTTATAGTTCCAAAATCACAAATTTTATATAAATCTTATGTATTACCTAAATCATCTTTTACTTAGAATACTAATACATTTTCAGGTGTTATGTTTCTATGAGCATAACCCATTTCATGAATTTCTCTTAATCCATTAGCTATTTCTTTCATTATAAATCTTATGTCATCATGCTTTATTGTACCTTAACGTTGTATTCTATCATACAAACTCTCTTTACAGTATTCCATAACCATATAATAATATTTACCTATTTTTTCTACATGAAGGGTTTTTATTAAATTTTTATATTTTTTACCTTTCATTTTTAGTAACATCATTAATTCAGCTTCATTTATACTTTCTTATATCTTAATCGCAACTATTTAGTGTGTTTATAGATTTTATCCTTTGACAACATATCCATAAGAACCTTAACCAAGTGTTTCTGTGATTTTATATTGATTGTTTTCAATCATAATTGGTTAAGCTGTATTTCTCATCATTTTCTATTAAATATATTATATAATATATAATTTATATTAAGATCTTCTCTTTTTTATAAATATATTTAAGCGATTAGAATAAATGAGCATGTTGAATAGGAATTTTGATATTATGATATATGAGAACTTTTAAAATGAATGAATTTTCATAAATATCAGTTCTTTATTTTACTTTTAAGAACTAAGATCTAGTCTAATTCTCAAAGGGATTTTACTATATGATACTTATAAAATAAAACCTTTATAATTTAATTTTTGGTTTATTGACAAGATTCTAAATTATTTTATTGATCTTTATGTAATTATAAATTTATGAGAGCCTTTTATAGCTTTATATAATTACTATTATTCTCTATGTTCATTAATATTTAGCTCTATTATCTGATTATTTTTAAGGTACTTAAGGTGTACAAATATTCAATTTAATTAAAAAATTTTTTTGTTTATATTTATTTAAATAAAATGTCATTAACTTTAATTATTTAAATAAGTTTTAAAATATTATAATAAATTTAGATGAATTTTATACAAAACTTCCTTTTGAGAAGTTCATGATGTATTGAACAATTATTTAATATTATTACAAATTTTTATCTTTATATATTATCTAGAGAACTATTTCACAGTTTATTAAAAATATATCATGTACAAATTTTAATTCAAACTATCTAATCAATGCCATTTTAGATGTTTCTCTATACTTAATTTTCAAAAAAGACTTATGATATTCATATACAATTGCTCAATATTTAAATGATATTTCTTTTTTAATATTAAAAATATAATTAAATCTAAATAAATAAAATGTAACTCGTTTAATCTCTAATGAGTGTGATATTTTTTCGTTAAATTAAGATTTTCGTTATCAATAAAATCCAATAATTTTGGTATTTTTTCATTAGGATCTTAAATAAATTCAATGATTTTATAGGATTTAATTCTATCTTTCTTTTTAACTATAAGCAATATTATAATTAACTTGAAACTACTTAAATTTAAATAGCAAAATTTTGATAAGATTTTACATAATGTGAAAAATCAGATATATTAGTTTGAAAAAAAAAACTGACCCTGATAAAAATTTGATTAATAATAAAAACAAATTGAATAAATTGATATTTCAGAAACTATTCATGAATCCAAAAATTATTAAGACGCTATTCAAAAAGACATCAATAATTTAATTTTTAAGATAATAAATATAAAATAAAAGAAAAATGAAAACGTATCAATTATGTCTTCTACTTAATTTATTTTTTTATGTTTCTTCAGCATCAGATGTTTGGAGCATCGTTATTAATAATCTAGTATGATCTTCAAATTCTGTGTCTTCTTTTTAATTGTTAGCTTTAGGTTTAATTGTTATCGCATTTTTTTCTAATTAACTCATACTAATCTTTATTTTATTAATTACTTTCGCTTTCTTATTTTTTAATTGAATAGATTGTCACTTAATTATTACAAATGTGAATATATTCTATTTCTTTCTAATATTTCTTATCTACTTATTTGCATAGATGTTTATTATAACAGATTCTATATTAATTTAAAAATTTATTTACATTTTAATATTACTTTAATTAATTTTTTTCATCAACTTATCTATATTTCTCTGTAATTTCTAACATTCTATATTCATTTTATCGTTTCTATCTATCTAATA
Source organism: Paramecium sonneborni (assembly GCA_905182985.1). NCBI lineage: Eukaryota > Ciliophora > Oligohymenophorea > Peniculida > Parameciidae > Paramecium > Paramecium sonneborni. The sequence continues at coordinate 232,115 of CAJJDN010000054.1, forward strand.
TATCTTATTTGTCTTATTCTTTTAATTTTCTCATTTCTTATTTCAATAAAATTTTATTATCATATTCTTCCTAAATTGATTAATTTGATTACTTTTTTAACTTTATTAAATTATTCTATTTTCAAAAATTTTTCATTTATTTACTTTAATTTCTCACTAGAAAAATAATATTAATATTTACTCTCTATCTTTAAAAATATCTCCTTAATTAGATTTAATTTTTCTTTATTTTTATTTAATTTCCAATTTTTTTTCTTAATCTACATTCTAAATCGACTTTTAATTAATTTAAAAATCTTTTTCTTTTTATACCATCTTTTCTAAAAGTTAATTAATGTGCTCTTGTGATATCTTGTCTTTAAGTTACTTTTGTTGTTTCATAATTTATTGTTCTTTAATATTTTATTCTTTTATTTTTTCTATTTTGTTTTAAATTAATTCTTTTTGCAATTTCTCACTATTATATAATTTTTATTATATTTTAGCCATTTGCATTTAACAATCAATATCAATTTATTTTTCGAATTCTTCTTTTCTCATTAAGGCTTATTCTCTTTTTTTCTTTTCTTTCTAATCATCATTTTTAATTATCATTTTACTTCTATATTCATTAGTTCTTATTATTAATTTATTCTTACGATAATTATTATTATAAATTTTTTTGTGGTTCATTATCTCTAGGTTGAGACTTGCATTCCATTTCCTAAGTATCTATTCTTTTATTTTCAACTTTCTTAGATGAACAATATTTCTCTTTCATTTCCTTTTATTTTTACATCATAGTTTTAACTATTCTTTAATCTCTTTCCTATAATTTTTCTAACAATTCAACTCTTCTTTTATCTTCTTCTAATTTAATTTAAGCTTCTCTCTAATTTAAATAAATTTAATGTACTATTTTCTAAATTTTATGTTTATTATATCTTGATAATTCTTTATTAAGTCCCCCTTCTAATTCAGGAACATCTTAACATTCACCTAAAGTTTAAGGAACTGAACCTTCAAGCAAATCCTATTATTATAAATACTATAAAGTCTTATTATAAGCATAATCCATTTATTTTTTCAATCTAGATTAATAAATAAAACTATAAAAACATACTCAGACTAATCTATATTAGAACCTTATTTATGAGAAACTGATCTTTCAAGAGAGTCAATTGAAGCAAATTATAATTAACGTTATCTATTTTTTCGGATGATTTCTTTTCTTTTCTAAAATATTTCATTCAATAATTCTAAAATATTGTTGTATTTTACAATTAGTTTTATTAACATAATGTTCATATCGCAATTGAGTAATTTCATCATTATTGCCTTCAGTAGTACGAAAATAGTTAAGATCTCTAAAATACTATGAAAAAATGGTTTACTTTATTTGGAAAATGTTTAGATCTATACCTAACTTCTAACATGCTTAGAGAGTTCTTGGAGAGTTTGGTTTTAAATTTATTCCATTAAATACAACTTAATTTGGAGATTAAGTAATATTGGATGAATTAAGATCCAATGAACTAGCAACTTCTCTTTGTGATTTTCCTTACATAAATTATAAAATATTTTATTTCTTTATGTAAAATTTTATTAATTCTTAATATTCTGATTTCTAATCACTTAATAGATTGAGTATAGATTATCTAATATAAAAAAGTGAATATTATGATTGTAAAAGAGTCGTAGTAAATTTTTATAATTTAAGATAATTTTAAATAAGAATAGTAGAGTAGTATCCTTTAATATAGATATAAAAAGTATGTGAATGAATGAAAGATGAAAGAAAGAAAGAGATGGATATAAATATTATTTTATATTGTAATAAAAAGCATATGAATTATTGATTAAGTTAAAAATTAATCAAGAGTTGGAATTTAGACAATTTAGAGCATTTTAGTATTACTAGTTATGTTTCTTATTGGTATTTTTAGAATCCTCTTTTAAGTTGGACATTTTAAAGTTGTAATTGCTTTAGTTAGATTATACACTAAAATCACTTAAAATAATTTCCTGTATATCATTTTCTTAAGGCGCATTTTTGATTAAAAATTGTGTAAGTTTCTTTAATAAGCATTACTTAAGAAGTTCTAAATTAATGTTTTTTTTAGATTATTTAGCCTCTTATGCTTAATCAAATTCTTTAACCATTTTCTTGACATGTGGATTTTATAAGTGTTCAATTGGTTCCCAAGTATTTTATGAATGTGGATAGCCTTTCCATTTAATTTAATAGAGATTGGCTTTAGTTGATTCATCAAATATCCTATCTACTATAGATTCAACTTCATATTCTTTTTTGTATGTTTTTCTTTTCATTAGCAATAAATAATTAATTGAATTAAGTTTAAATTAATTATTCAAATAAGTTGTGATTTTAGTAATGTTTTTGGGAGATGAAAAATTGAAGGCAAATCGAAATTTATAAAATTCTATATATATATATATAAAATAATAAAGAGACTTATAATAATGAAGAATAAGTTAAGTGTAATAGGATTAGAAAGGTGAAAGTAATAAGAAAGTGTTTTGTAATAAGTTTATAAATGAGTGAATGAGAATTGTAATGAATGAAATATATGTATGGTAAGTAATTAAATAAAAAAAAAAAATAATAATAATGATGTCATTATTAATAACAGGATTTATAATAGGATCAATTTATGGTGTTAGCCCTGATGATGATAAAGTAATATTGCCAGGTTGGGGTGAATATAAATTTAGCATTTATTCAGGATATATTCCTATTGATACAGGATTAATGTAAATGAGTAAGAATGGAAGTTATGAAATACTTCCATTTTTAAGTTAATCAGGAATTAGAATGTTAATATATTCAGGTGATTAAGATGCTATCGTGTGAATAATAAATTAATATGACTTGGAATATAAGAATTAGAATCTTGGACTCCATGGGGTAATTCAGATTTAGATTTAGCTGGATGGATTAACTTAATATAATTATTTAAAATTTGTTGTCGTTAGAGGAGCTAGACATGTACTTTATTCTTTATTTATTTCTCTAGATGGTTCCTGAAGATCAAAGATAATATGGCTTTGAAATGTTTGATAGTTTCATTTATGATAATCGATTCCCTAAATATTCATGAAATTTGTAAATATTATATTAATTACATATATCTAATTCACCATTTCCATTATTCATCCTATATCTATTATATTACTTTTATATAATAAATAACAAATAAATAATTATTTATGAATACTTGCTCAACAACAGATTTTGATAAAACAGCATAGTTTTTCTTTCCGAATTCATTAAATCCTACATATTCTCCTTAGAAATAATAACAAAAATCTCTTTAAATCATATGCATTGACCCCTTTAAAAAAGGATCTAATACTAATATCAAAATTAAAAGAACAAATAGTTAAATAGAACTTCCTAAATTGTAATTATATACTGAGGTTGAATCTCCTGATAATCATAACAAAATTAGAGCAAATTTTATTAGAGATTAATTATATACACCTAATGCAAGTAGAGCAGAAAGATTCCCATGTAATAACATAAATAAATCAAATGAATCTAGTCCTTAAAAAATGTCTAGTTAAATCAGTTTCAATAAATAAAAACAAACTTAAAAATCATTTTTAAAGTGTGGTCCTCAATAAAAAATAGTCACAAGAATTTTCGGAGAATTATGATATTATTTTAATTATTAATATTGATTATATCAATAATCACTATTAATCTTCCTCTTCATCATCATCTCCAAATATCAATTCAAATATATTTTGATCTTAAATTCTACTAGGTAGAATATCTTCCTAATCTTCAGAAAATTTTATAATTCTTTTATCCTATTTACTCATAACCCTATGTCTGAAATCTATCGTTATTCTCTATTTATAACAATCTTTCTTATTGATTTGTATTATAACAATTTGATTTCTATGACAATGGTAAACCTAAAGCAACTGGATTAAATTAACCCTAAGATTAATTAAATTCTTAAGCTTGCATGAAACCACCAAATTTAATCTAAAGTCTTATAATCAATATAAATACACTTTTTTATCAATCAACAAAAGGTTTCTATTATTTGCTGCTATATTTAGTTTCTCATTTTTTCTTTCATTAATTTTCTTAATCTTTATTTTTTCATCAATATTATAAGGTTTAGGAATTCCATTCAAGTATCCATCTCCCATCACTCTCTAACTAAAAAATACATTAGGATTAGATTTTCTATCATCTTCTATAGTATTGTATTCTTTTTTATAATTATTTAATTATATTCTTATCATAAGACATAGAATAACTATTCCTTTTTATTTTATTCTATTCTCTTTCTTTTTCTTATCTTCATCCTCATCAACTATTATTGCAGTATTCTACTTTATAGATATCCAAAATGCTGAAATATGAGAATTCGAAGGATTGCCATATGTACTATCACATAATGAAGATTTTTCATTCATATTATTTCTTAGAATCTAAAATGTGTTAACTTTGGGGAATAACAAAGAATTACTTTGAGTTTTGACAACAACAATAATAAATTAAAAATTCCTTTTCAGTATTAAAAATTATTTAAAGAATATAATAAATAATATGAATATAAACACTTAGCGTATTTACATTTAAGTTGTATCCTAATCCAATATATTGATTATTTGTTTAATTTAAGTATTTAATATTGTAATTTGAAATATTTCTAATTTTTAATGTTCATTATTGTTATTTTTCTTTTTGATCCTTAATTACCTATGTACTTAATAACCAAATGACTTATTATCTCTGTAAAATAATTCTTTCTGGTACTGACCCTAAAAGCCTTATTAACTTAAAGTTCATTTAATATACTCAAATAGAGAGCCTAATTATTACAGCAAAAAGTTCATCTCATTTTAACCAAATATATCATATTCTTTTTAAATTGCAATATGATCTTCATTCATATAAATCCTTAATTGTCTAATTATTATATTTTGGTAATTCAAATGATTCTATATGACTCTATTAGTTCTTTTGGATATAAATTTTAAGTTGCCCATCCCTTATTTTAATCCAACAATATTCTTAAATCTTGCTTCAAAAGCTCCATAAATTCTCTTATGACCTTTTTTTCATCTCTAGCTTCTATATTATAGAAATTATCCTTTTTTGTTATTTCTACTTCTTCAAACAATGTTCCTAATAATTTTTATCCAAAATTGAATTTCTTATCTATTATTGTTAATATGACATTTTTTTAATAATATTTTGAGGATTTTCATACATATTTAATTGAAACATTCTAATTTATTCTATGAATAATCAATGTCTTAATTTAAATTAATCTTCTAAATATTATTAATGATATTGTATAATATATAATTTATTAAGAAATCAAATTAAATGCTTTAAGAAAATCCTATTCATAACTTTAACTAATCTTTTGGACCTAAATAATAAACTGCAAATCCAAAAATATGTTATAAAGAAACTCCTGAATCTCATATTTCCTTATATTCAGAAGGATTATTATCTCCTTTCCCAGAAAACTCTCCTTCCAATTGGTAAAGAAAGAAAATTACATATTAAAATTCTTTCAATACTTTAGATAAACAAAATATTTTATAATTTCAATAAACTTTGAGACCAAAAGCATAAACCTCATAAATGGCTAAATTTTTAAAAATAAATAAAATAATGGCAATTGTACAAAGATTTAAGTCCAATCTCTTTATAAATGCCTATATATTACCTAAGAGACTATAGGAATAGTTTTCAAAGCAAGAAAAGTATACAAATACTTTTGTTTAGAATGATTCAAAAAGTAAAATCGTTATACATTTTTATAGAAAGAAATCAATAAAGTAAATAAATCCCTCTTATTTCACCATCAAGTCCTATTTCATAAATCTTCGATATGTTAAGTATAATTGTTCAATTGATGGCTTTATGGATAATTTCAATTATGGCTGTATTTACTAATCTAGATGAAAATTAAGCTTAAATTATTCTATTTACAGTTGCCTTTCTTGTTTTTGAACTCATTTTCACTCTAAATAGAGCAATTATTATTAAAGGTCTAATAATAGAAGATCGTTCAATAATATTTAAAAATTTCGTTAAACAATCTTGTTTTCTCTATTCTTTAGAAATCATAATATGCATTTATATATCTTTGAATTAGAATTTCTTATAATAAGGAGGAGCATTTTTACTTCTAATTTTACTTGCTGTTATTATAGGAAGAATACTCTAATAATATGATAATTTAATTGATACATTATATTAATTATCAATTCCTAGTGATTTACTTGATTTAATCACTTTGATTATTTCAATATATTATTTCGCTCATTTTATAGCATGTTGCTGGTTATATTGTGGATTGCTTTAAGAAGATACTGGATCTTGGATAACTTATTATGAATTATCTAATCAAGATATTTGGATTAAATATAGTACTTCATTCTATTGGGCAACTATGACTATGGTAACTGTTGGTTATGGAGATATTACACCAAAGAATTAAACTGAAATGATTTTTTGTGATATAGCTATGTTTCTATCAAGTTGTGTTTTTGCATATTCTATGAATTCAATTGGAATAATACTCAAAAATATTAATGATAAGAAAGTAAATTATAAGTATATGAATTGTTTTATACATAGAAAGAGTACTATCATTCTCAATTAATATATGAAGAAGAATGATATATCTAATCATATATAAGATAAACTTAGAAATTACTTAAAATATTAAATCAAGAATGAATACAATGAAATTTAAAAGGATGCTATTAAAATATTAAAATAGTTTCCAAAAGGAATAGAATAAGAAATCTCTTAAAATATTAATAGTAGAATATTATAAAAAATTAAAATATTCGAATAATTTACTAAATGGACTAAATCAGAATTAATTGACAAAATTGAATTAATTAGTTATACACCAGGTGAATATATATATCATTAAGATACTAATCAAAATATTGAATTGTATAAATTTTATTTATTTTTACATTAGATGTTATGTTTATTAAGGTTCTGTAGATATAATAGAACAATAAAGTTAACAAAATATTCAACAATTGAAATAAGGAGAAATATTTGGTGAATTTTAATTTTTTACTGGTTTCAATCCTTCAACTTCAGCTATTAGTAATGGTTTTTCTATCATTGCAAAAATTAATAGACAAAAATTCCTTAAGATATTATAGGATGCAAAAAAAGATTAAGAAAAATTTCATTAAATTAAAGATAGAATACTTTTATATAAAGATTATAGTGATCTTATGATTAGTTGTAAATTTTGTAAAAAAATATCTCATATCTTTTATCAATGTCCTATGTTATCATATCAACCAGATATGGAATCTAGAATAAAAAAAGAAGAATTGTATCCTTAAGAATAATATAGAATTCCATTTAAAAGAAGTATATTAACAAAAAAAAAATCATTACTTTTGTAAAAAGAAATTTTTGATAAAATTAAGAAATATCAGGAAATTAATGGAATAGATTAAATTGAAGATAATGTATAAAGTGAAACTCAAACTAACTCTATTGAGGAAGAATAATTCTATCATGTTAATGAAATTTAATAAAGTATGAAAAACATATTGTAGGTGCCTAAAAATTCTTAGATGATAGAAAAAACTTCAAGATTATCTATTAATCAAAATCATTTTGGGTTTTGTAGACCATCAATTGTTTAAACTTTCAAAGAAAAATCAAATACTAAAGGAAATTAAAATCAGTTAACTATTTCAAATCATAATGTCTCTTCCAAATATATTGTTGAATCAAAAAGTTCAACTAAATGGAACATGTTAGACAATTTTATTGATTAATTACAATTTCACTATTTAGACATTGATTGCATATAAGAATATGAAATATATATGAAACATAACAACTTTAAGTAAGTGATTAAAGAACTTAATTAAAGACCTAAATATAATCGACAATTATAAAGATTATCAAAATATTCCTATAATTATTATGTGAAAATTATGGCTGTAAAAATTAGAGAATATTTAGATGATGATGAGATAAATGAAAATGTATTTAGTAAATCTTTAAGAAAAAATTGATACTTGCTATTAATTGTATTTATTCATATTAAATTTATAAAATCCATCCTTGTTTATTCATAATCTATTTTATAAATAACAATATATTTTTCTATAATTATCAAAATTTAATAATTATTGTAAAATAAATTTAAATATTTTGTTAGGCCATCAAATAGATGGTAGGATAGATTTTATAAAATAATGTAAAAAAACAAGAAAACCATTTTAAAAATTAGTTCTATTTCAAGAAATTCTTTTTTTTATAAATTAAGAAACCGCGAAAATTATATGCAATAACATAATATGTATATGATGATTTGAAGTTCTGTATTATTGAATATTGATTATATTCTAGCTTCTTTATTTGTTATCGTTAAAATTTACATATTTATTTTATTTTTCTTTATTAAACAATTTAAATTTGAATAAAAAGAAGAGGAATGTATTCGAATCCAGCTATTTTTATGATGATAGAAAATGTTCTAATTTTCATATGTTATATGATAATTAAAAAAAAAATGCCTATTAAATAAGCACAAATCAATTATAGTTAAAGTAAAATATATAGTTATTGAATAGACAAAAAATAATTTTGGGAATAAGTGTTAAAAGATCAGAAGATTAATGATTTACCTTAATTTAATGAATAAGATAATGAATAATAATCAATATCTACACCTAGAAATGAACACATCGTTTAATAATATTGGTTTCTTTAAAAGTTTTTTCTCTTATATACTCTTTTAAATTATACACATCTATTTCATTTTATGACATTTTTTAAAAAAGAATGGCAATTATTTACCTGTAGAAACTAGTAATTACATTGGAATTTATTCCTATTACCACTTATATTTTATTAATTATCAGCATATATTTCATTCAAAATATAAAATATGGGATTACTTATAATTGGATTAGTGATTTTCAGCAGTTTAAATTTAATGATAAGTATATTATATAGACCAAAATAAAATCTTGATCAACATATGCATGAAACATGTTTAAAGCTTGAGAAATTAAGAGAACTCTTTAAAATAAATAAATAAAATAATTAAGAAGTAAGTGATGAGATTGATAAATAAAAAGAAGATTAATAATAAGAATTTATTGGTAACATAATAAAAACTACTTAAAATTATTATCCAAATTTAATATCATATAATAATTTACTTTAACAAAATATTTAGCCAAAGTGGTGCTTGACTTTTTTTGGTCTAAGTTTTTTATTATCTTTTTAAATATATGATATATATTGGGAATTTACATTTAGTTGGTTATATGGTCTACTATTAGAATAATTAATTAGAGTATCATTTTGTTTGATTTATTCAAAAAGATTGACTTCTAAGTGGATTTTACAAGGACCTGATTAAGTTTACTAAGAAATGTAAATATTAGCTGAATTTTATAAACCTTTAATGTTAATAAATAAAAGTCCATAGAAATATATAATGAATGATACTCATGTAAATATTAGTGGAATGAGTAAAGATTAATCAAATTTGAATATTTTAAATCATAATTCAACACATGATTTAATTCAGAATAAACATTAAATTTTAAGAATTACATCAGCAAATTTAGGAACTATTGAAGATACTAAATTAGATATAACAGAAAATGTGAAAGAATTACCTATTTTAGATTCTGATTAAGCATTGGATACAGAATAAAATAACAATAAGTAAAATTTAAATGAATAAACAGAAATGGATACATTACAAGAAGATTTATAATTTAAAAAGAAGAAAGTTTAAAGAGTAAAATTAGAAGCTTTGTATCATTCTAAAGTAACAAATAGATCTCCTAAACCAAATTTACCTAAACCTTAATTTTATTCAAGTTAAAAAAATAAATAAAATTAAGAAATAGAAAATTAAGAATAAGAATAAGAGATATTTATATAGAATTAAGATTTTGATGAAGCACAAAAAGAAAATATTAATTGTGATTTATTTGAATTTAAAGAGAATTTAAGTAGTTCTCCTCCTCAATTTAATCCGATTGATTTTTTAAAGAATATTAGTCCAATAGGATCTGATCTTTCTTAAAGAAATGAAATTCCTCATTAATGGGAAGAGCCTGATGAAGAAGAAGCATGTAATTTTAAATCTTCCTTTAATAATGAATTTTAAGAAGCAGAATTTGATAGAGGAATAACACCAAAAATTATGCCATTATAACCTATAAGTAATATTAATAATAGATCTCCTATTAATTAATCTTTAGGAAGTGGTCCAGGAAGTAAATTTGGAACTGGAAGTAAAATTGGAACTGCTGCAAGAAGAAATAATAGTTAGAAAACATCTAAAGAAGAAGAAGAAAAATCATATAAGGAATCTAAAAGAATTAAAGTAAATACTAGAAGTGGTAAATAATCTCCAGATAGAAAAAATAAAAAAAATGGAAAACCTAGAGGATAATCTATGAAAGTAAGAGCTAATAAAAAAGATGATATTCCAACTTTAAATTTTGATAGTGCTAGATTTTAATCTCCTTATTTAGATTTTCTCCCTGGAATGAAGGATTCTTCATAACAATAAAAAACATAAAGAAAATAAAATATTAGTGCCAATAAATAGAAAATTTAATAAATCATTCAATCTTATGAAAATATTTAAACATCCAATGAACATAGAAATGTTGAATGAAATATTAAATATTAAATTTTTTATTATCATAATTTTTTATTACTTTTTTATATGGAATTTAAGAAAGAAAAACTAAGAGCTACTTCATAAAGATTTAAAAAGATAACTTAAAAACTTGGAATCTAATCATTAAATAAAGAAGAAAGATTTGAAGAAGGAATGAAAGATTTTCATAATTTAGATACATTTTTTACAGTCACAGATTTACTGAAAGATATGAATAAAGATCAGCCAACTCCAGAAAGATAAGCATTATTTGAAAGTTAATAAACTTTAATTAAAACAAAACTTAAACTCAAAAAATGGAAGTCACAATACCCTGATTATTTAAAGTTTGAAGAAAAACCTCCTTAAATTTAATATAGATATTAAGTTCCTCTTTTATAAAAAGCTAAAACATATTTAAATTTAGAAAAATATGAACCATAATTAAGTAAATAGATTGAAAGTTTATCTTCTTTATTAAAAGAAAAATTTTTAAATGTTGATTTAAAAGAATATCCATAACTTTAATTATTTTAAGAAATTAGTCAATTTGAGGATAAAAGAATTAGAACAGAATTTGATGAAAATTTGAGAGACAGTTATAGTAAAGATAAACTTTCTTAAAGATTAGAATAATGTGATCAAAAACCAAGTGTCTCTTATGATATATACTATAAAAATTATCATAAATAGGCTGATTAATTAAGAAATAGACTCCATTAATAATAAATGAATTTTTTTAATTAAAAATGGGGAAATTCTGTTGTAAAAATGAAAATGAAAGAAGCTTAGGATAAACGTGGATTCTTAGAAAAAGCAAAATAAATAAGAAGACCAGCTGTAACTAAAAAAGTTGTTTTGCCATATCTAGCTCCTGTTATCAAAAATATTATAACTGATATTTGTATGTAGGAAGCTGAAATGATGGAATAAAAAAGAGATTTTAAAAAAGATATAAAAGAATTAGCAAAGATTAGTTCAGACTTTTATGAACCTAAGCCTTAACCATAAATTATGGGATTAAGAATTGTAAATTCTTGAAGATCAATTTTCTCATTATAAATCTATCAATTAAAAACAATAAAAAATATCTAATTGATTAATAAAAAAAAAAAGATTTTAAAATTATTATTTGGTTTTAAAATTCTAAAACTCATTTTTTTAATCTAGCAATTCTTCCAATTATTTTATTGATTATAAGATCAGATTGTTCTCTTTATATCCAATGTCCTGTTTTAGCTCCTATAAATTCTGAATCTGCATTTTAAGATAATGTCAATTACCATCTTGCACTATGAAAATGGAAAGGCTTTTTTTCACCATATATAAAGACAATAGGAACAGAAGGCTTATATCTGTATAAGAATTTTTTAGACTTGTTTAAAATTGAATCAAATAGCAAATTCTTTTAGAAATAAAAATATGGATAATTGATTTTAGCAGTATAGTTTTCTGGAATAGGAATTCTTAAAATGAATTTCATATATAATTTAGCTAATAAGGTTCCAAAAAATTCACCAACAATTGGAATCAAAGTTAATAAGAAAGCTACTGCAAATGTAATTTAATAAGATTCAATAAGCAAACCTGATTTAAGACTTAAATCAACTTATGCTCCTACATCCAATGCAATCATATCATCTACTGTTTATGGATATTTTTAATCATAAAGATAACCATAGAAGGCTCCCCAATCATGTGTGATTAATATTTTTTTTAGATTCTATCCATTATCTACATGTTCTATAGTAGATCTAATCCTCTTAACCACTTCTGGAAAGTCTAAACCAAATTTAAGATTTTAGGATTAATCATAATTTGGATATGAAATATTTAGAGTTTATACATCAGTTTTCTAAATTCCTGCAATAGTTTCTAAATTAATTGTTATTTTATACAATCCCATAATCGTAAAGTATCTGGAAAGCCATGTAAAAAAATAAGTAATATGTTTGATTTTTTATTTCCTGTGTGTTCATATGGTAATAACATGCGTATTATTTTATTATTATTAATAAATATTATATTAAGAATGATTACTAAAAATAAATAATTAAATATCATAAAAATTAATCAAATTGATAAAAACTTTTCCATGGTTTTTAAAAATTCCATATATGATCTTTACTCTTTGTCTAGAGAATAAGCCTCAATTAATGCATTAAATGATTAATTAATACCAAAGCTTTCCAAGTAATTATAAAAAGATTGCTTTAATTACTAAAAAAATTAATGATTATTTTAACTTCATCTAATTTATTAATTTCTGGCCCTGAATAATCTGTAATGAATTTATGATATTTGGATCTTGTTTTGTACTCTTGGATATCATAGACTGGTTGTACGTAATTTATGAAAGTAGTCTGGTTACCTGTAGTTCATTCCTTTCAAGTAATACTTGTATTGCATTCAAATGCTATAGCTTCTCCTTTTTCAGTTTCAATTAGAACTGTATAATCTACAGAAAATGTTCCTAAATCAAACTCTTCCTTTCTCTCCTAAATCTTTGTTTGTATTTTGTCTTAATATTTAGGATTTTATGTAATTGATTGGTCTTCTTTTGGAATTTTTCTAATTTTAAGTGATTTTCAAAATTGTTACATTTTACCCTCTACAGGAGGAGGTGTTCCTCTAAATTCAATAGATATCTTTGCAGATGAGAATTCTTTTTTAAGTGTGACTTTATTAGTTTTTGGATCATCTATCAATTGAAATCCTAAATGTTTGATTTGTTTCATTAAAGTAGGTTCTTACTCATATTGATGATATTCGTATTTGTATTCTTTAGAAACAGTTTTTAAAAGTGCTCCTTTTGCCATTGAAATATTTGTAAATCTATAGAAAGACACTAATCTCAACATTATTATAATATTTTAATTAATATTAATATGATAGATCGAAGAAGTCAGAGTCCCTTAGCTACAAGTTCGAAATTGGGAACTGCAAGAGAAATCTTTGGTACAGGTACAGAATAAGAACCGACAAAACGATTAACAAGATCAATAAGAAATACAAGCACAGATCCATAACAAACAGATTACAAATAATACTAAAATTAAGGTTTTTTAGGAGTTTAGGGTTCTTAAGAAATGAATTGTAAACTATAAATAAATTTGGCAAGCACCTAATTCACGTCATTTTACTTAAGAGAATTTCGAGTATCGAAAACCAGAAACGGACAGCTTCAATTTTAGGACTGTTCAAACTTATAAACCTTAAGAAGTAAGTGCTTAGCCAACTTCTTAATTTAATTACTAGAGTTTTGAATACAAAAAACCAGACACTGGTCGTACAGGATCCTACATATAGTCAGGTACTTGAACTATTTATCATCATAGCATACAATACAACATGTATTTAATATTTTTATGACTCAAGTTTAAGAACCAATTGGAAATTCACTTAACAATTAGAATAAAACTTTGTATGAACCACCAAAATAAGATAATACTTTTACAAAATATGAATTGAATTCATTCGATAAATATAAGACTACTTATGAATAACCTAAAACATATGAAAAGTTTGACCAATATAAATTTGAACCAATCAAATAGGAATATAATTTTTATGAAAAACCAAAAGAATATTATCAATCATCCTACAAATCTATTCCTTAAGTTCAACCAAATTCATCAATTGTGTAATTGTATTATATTAATATAGTCATACTTAATATACTCCTTATAATCCTGATAGAATTACTTTGGATACTTAAATAAATAGAACTACAGTAAATCCACCAATTATTGAATCCTTAAGTATAGGAGGACCTAAAGTAAATAATGAACCAATCAGAAATTCGGAAATTCAAATCAAGACCTAAAATCCTATAGATCCAATAATAAATAAAATATAAAAACCTCCTTCTGTATATGCAGAATCAGTTTAGAAGGAATAAATATATAGACCTACAACTCCAGTTTATACACAATAATAATATCAATAGTCTAATTATAAGTAACCTGAATAACAATACAAGTAGGAACCTATCGAAATTTTCAACAAACAAAGTTATAACTGTACAATAATTATATATATTAGTTGAATTACCTAAAAAATATGTAGAGGATATTGTAATAGTTGAAAATGAAGCGAATGAACATGAATTTAACGCAGGTTGCTAGATATTCTGATATATTTGAATAAATAATATATATTATGTAACAAGATAAAAGTAAAAGAGAATTTAAAATACTAATTGGTTTTACAGGTTCAGTAGCATCTATTAAGGCTGAATAATTAATAAAAGATATTCAGAAATAATTCAAAGATAATAATTGTTAAACTACAATAAGAATAATTACTACACATAATGCATAGAAATTCATGAATCCATAAATAACAGATGTTGAACACTTTACGGATGAAGATGAATTTAAAACTTGGAAATAAAGAAATGATCCAGTGTTACATATAGAATTGAGAAAATGGGCAGATTGTTTTTTGATTGCTCCTCTTTCAGCTAATACAATGGCAAAGATTGTAAATGGGTTATGTGATAATCTATTAACAAATGTAGCTAGAGCTTGGGATTATAAAAAGCTAATGATTTTAGCTCCTGCAATGAATACAATGATGTATGATAATCCAATAACAGGAAAACAAATTAAAAAATTATAAAAAATGGGTGCCTTTATAATCGATTCAATTTGTAAGACTTTGATATGTGGTGATATTGGAAAAGGAGCTATGGAAGAGACAAATAAAATATCTTGTATTGTCTATCAACAGTTAGTTTCTACACTTAGTTGAAATTTAATATTTATTATTATATGCAACAATGTTTTATATAAGATGAATTTGATGCCGAAGATGTAAGTCCTTGGCAAGAAATGAATTTATCTCCCCAACAAATCCTTTATAAATCAAATCAATAAAATCGAAGTTCAACAATCTATTCTAGCAAAGATGAAAAGCAAAAAGTAAACAATACAAAAACCAGTTATTCTAAATTAACTAAACAAACTGCAACAACTACGACTACAGAATTTCCTATAAGATGCTTAAGGAATAGAGTTAGGAGTATAGATTAGACTTAGAAATAATTTTTGAAAGCAACTCCTGTCAAATAATATTGCGACTTTAAACTGTCGAAAGAGTTTTTAATGTATAGAAATACAGCTGATTTTCCTAAGCAAACTTTACCAAGGAATTTTTTATCCTTCTAAAGACTTAAAAAATCTTTTAGTAGAAAATAAACTGTTCACTCTCAAGAACTAAATCCATAATTATTATAACTTCAAATGCAGATGAAAAAAATAGAAGAATAGGTGTAATCACAAAAGAAATCTTGTTGGGAAATTGGTGCTCGTCGACTATCTAATCCCAAATTTTAAACATTTATAAGTACTTAAGTTTGATATATAAATCTAAATTTTGGACTTATATTTTATAAATATAATGCTCTCAATTAAACTTTCTGAACCTACTCGTCACTCTATATCTAGATCTTTGATTTTACACAATTAATAAAAAAATAATGGCAGTCTGTCTATTCCAATAAGAGATAACTAAAGAAAAGGATCTGAATTAAGGATTAAATAGGATTTCAGTCCAAGAAATAAAATCTAATATCAATTTAATAAGTTGTAAGTTAAATTAAATGATGCCTTATCGAGAACAAATTCTCCATAACCTTCAATTAGAAGTAATCAAGCTCAATCAACTAAAGAAATAGTAATACCTGTGTTAAAATAATAGAGAAAAGAATCTCATTTTAAATTAGAAGTCTCTTTTTCTAATGATAGTTCCATAGAATCTTCATTTGATGAAGAAATAAATGAAGAATTCTAAAAAGCAAAAGAAAACCTTGCTAAACTTACAAATATTAATAATAATTAAGCATCTCAATTCAAACGCTCTCAATCACCTATAAATAATAGGCTTAGTTTACCATTAATTATTCATCCAAGAAAGCTGAGTGCTACAGATAATGAAGATGATAAAATTAATCTTTAGTTTTTGAAATCTTTAGAATAAAATTAAGATAATAAGGATATTGATGAATTTTATGATAATGGAGAATTAAATATTAATTTTTAGAGTCGAGATTTATTATAGTTTATAAGATATGAATAAGAAGTTTTGGAATTAGTTCATAGAACAACTAAATATTCAGATACTTAACAAATGTAATAAGAAATGATAGACTAATTGGATAAATTTGATTATCTTAAGGAAAGTGAAAAAAAGAAAAGAGAAGATTAAAAAAATGATTTATTAAAAAAACTGGCTACAAAACATTAGTTGTTGAATAAAGATGATGCTGATAAAGCAAACCTGAACAATAAGATTGATTAGTTGGCACTTCAATTTATTGATAAAGGAATAAAAAAACTAGAATATTAAAGTTCGGATGACTGAAGTTTAAAACTATATTTGTTTATAATTTATTTATATAATAATGGGAACTTGTGTTTAACTTGCTAATTAACAATAGTTTGAATTCAATACAATTGATTAGATAAGACTGTATGAAAATAGACATGTTTATATGAATCCTGAAGAAGAATTATAATGGAAACGATAAAATAATGGAGAGGTAAATATAAAATATATGCAGGAAAGCATGCTAAAAAAATAATTAGAGGCTGAAGAACTCTAGAAGCAGTAACAAATAGAAAACTAAAAAATACATTAATAAATGGTAGAAATGTGAAATTATAGTTATTATTAGATAAACTTATATGATTCTTCAAATGAGGCATCCAATTTATAAGCAGATTTAGAGTTGAGATCACTCAACTTATAACCATCAATTAATATGTAATAAAGAAGTGTGGGTATTAGTGAAGCTGAAAAAAAACAAGATAGATCATTCACCTAAGGTTAATCTCCTAAAGTGAAAAAAAATAATGCAATTTAAGAGCAAGAGAAATAGAAGCAACTGATTGATTATTTGTCTAAAGGTGAGAAAGACATTCTTCTATAGCCTCTGCCTTCTCTTCCTAATTTATTTGAAAATATAGATTTTGGAGTCTATTAAGCATTTGACAGTGCAGAAATTACTCCTTTAGCAACTCCATAGTAAGAAGAGGAATCTGAATGTGAAGAATTAGAAGAAGAACCATTATAATTAGAGCAAGAAATAGTTGAAGTTGAGAAAAAACAGTAATCAGAGTAAGAAATAGTTGAAGTTGAAAAAAAAGAAGTACCATAGCCTGAATAAAAATCGTTTCAAATAGAATAACCTAAATCCTAGGTGGTACTAGATAATCCAATCTTTCAATAAAATCATGAAGATACAATATCTTTAGAAGATGACAATCCAGATCCAGAAGAAGTAAAACAGAATGCTCCTCCTTAGGAGAGACAAATCATTCTATAATCATCGAGAGGAGAATAAATGATTATGTCCTTTGCTCCGAATTAATAATAACAATTTATAAAATCTTAATAGTAAGCTATACCTGAAAATGAGGTTGAGGTTCTAAATCATAAACCAAGTTTAGAAAAGGCAGTACCATCAAACACCGATGTTCTAAAAATAGAAAATGAGCATGTTGTTGCATTATCTGCATAACTGGAACCTATAAACATCAATGTAGATATTAAAAATTGCGAAATGTTGGGTCCATATATTATTTTGGATACTGGAGATGTTTATGTAGGTACATGGTAAATGGGAAAACGACATGGATTCGGAAAGCAAATATTTTCAAATGGAGCCTATTATGAAGGATAATGGTTGAATGATTTTTTATAAGGATATGGAAGATATATATTTTAAAATGGAGATTATTATGCAGGAGAATTTGTGCATGGTGAAAGAGAAGGAGTTGGTGTATTGGTTTATTAAGATGGATCATCATATGAAGGAAAATGGTTAAAAAATTAAAAAGTAAATAATAATAGTTATATGTGTAGAATGGTGAGGGTAGAGAATAAACTGGAGATGGTAATGTTTATGTAGGAACATTCAAAGCTGGTAAAAAAGATGGAAAAGGTAGATTAGAATATGTAGATGGAAGCATTTTTGAAGGTGTGTTTAAAGAAGGATAGATTTGTGGAAAAGGTACTTAAACTTGGCCAGATGGTAGAAGATATGAAGGAGAATGGAAAGATGGTAAGATGCATGGTTAGGGTGAATTCATTTGGGGAGAAGGAAAATCCTATAAAGGAGAATATATTAATAATGTTAGATAAGGATATGGTGAATATAGTTGGCCAGATGGAAGAACATATAAAGGAGGATGGAAGAATGGAATTATGCATGGAAAAGGTTTGATGATTTGGCCTGATTAAAGATTATAGAAGGGTATATGGATTAATGGATAAAAGTAATTCAGTAAAGAAGAATTGGCATAATTATCAAAAGTCAAAAAATCTAATACTGCTGATACTTCTATTAATAAAACCAAGGATTCTGGTGCTGAGGGTAAAGAAACTAAAGAAAAAAAAAAAAAGAAATCGAAGTCAAAATCTAAATCAAAAGAAAAAAAGAAGAAGACCAAATCTAAAGAAAAATAATGATGAATATTTAATTTAACTTAATTTAAAGTATTTATTTTTAAATGGAAAACTAATTGCCAATAAGAAAGAAGACCTATAATAATGAGTCATAGTAAGATGATAAGAACAAACTTGCCTCTTAGAAGATCTAAACAGATAAGCTATTAACAAGCTTATAAAAAATTACCTTGCTGGATATTTTAGATGAGTTTGCCAAAGAATCAGAAAATAAAAGTATTACAGAAATTTTAAAAGCTATTCTTATAAATGCAGAGGTTAAACATAAGGAACCTGAAATTAGATTAGAATTGGATGCTGGAAAGTAGGATAAATCAAATAATAATTACAACTAAAAATTTGAGTCAAATAATTTCTAAAATAATAAATTTAAAAAGAGGAATACTGAAGGGGGTTGGAATGATAATTAAAAAAATGATTAAGGAAATAAAGAAAATGGTAGAGGAGGATATGATAGAAATGGAGGATATGATAAAAACAAACCTTGGGATAATAAAGATGGTAGAAAAGGTAATTTTTAAAGAGGAGATAATTGGAAGAGTAATTAAGAAGGCAAGAAGAATGGAGGAGGTAATTCTAATGGAGATTGGAATAATAAATAAGGAAATGGAGATTGGAAGTAGAATGGTAATAATAATGATTGGAAAACAGGTGGAAATAATAATGACTGGAAATAGAGTTAAAATAATAATGATTGGAAATAAAATGGAACTAATAATGATTGGAAAACAAGTGGAAATAATAATAATACTAGTGGTACTAATAATGATTGGAAAACAGGTGGAAATAATAATGACTGGAAATCAAGTGGGATTAATAATGACTGGAAATCAAGTGGGGTTAATAATGATTGGAAAACTAGTGGAAATAATAATGATTGGAAATCAAGTGGTATCAGCAATGAATGGAAAGTTGAAGCAACCACTGAATAAGCTCAACCAGTTTCTTGGGGTTCACCTAAGTGAAATATAAATAAATATTTAGAACCATTTTTAAGGTTTATTTTTGTCAATTTTTATTAAAATTTTATTATTAAATAAATGAGACTAATTATTCCAGTTTAAATTGATAATGTTTATATGTCATAATCACTTTTTACCATATGAGGTTTAGTTAGCCATTTCTAAGACTTACTATTTGAAGATGTGAATGACTTCATCGATAATAGCATTTTCCTCTAAAATAATGAAATAATAGAAATACCATTTCTTCTATTGAGTTCAGTTTCATAAAGATCTCTTAGTTCTTAAAGACTGGCAGTTGCAGCATTGATAGCATTTTATGAATCTTTTAAGACTGAATTAGCTTTGGCTTAAACAGCAAGAGCAGCTTATTCTTACTAAAGAAATAAGAGAAGGATCTTACCACAACCAACTTATCTTAGAGTTAAGTTTTTCTTTGAATTTCATCTTAAAGATGAGCCTTTTCAGCTTCTGAATCAGCTAACCAATCAGCTAATTGATAATATCCAGCAATTTCATTTTATTCTAAAGCAGCAAGAGCAGCTCTCAATTGATCTTCTAAATCACTTAATGCATTATAAACAAGTTATCCAACATTAACTCCTGGTTATCTATCTCCACTTGTTGAAGCATCAGATTCTCCTAATGCATGTAATTCAGCATTTCCAGATGCTTATTCAGCAGCCAATTAAGCAAATTTAGACATAGCATCTTGATTAAATAATTAACTGTATTATTTCAATTTATCAGCTACATTCTCAACCTTTAATTCGATCATTGATGATGGAGCTCCTGTTAAATAACCACTATTAATTAATCTTTATATCTTACCTCAAATCATTCTTTAATATTTTGATGACTCCCAAAGCATCATTATGTTGTTTAATAGCTCTGACGAACAAACCATTTGAAAAACATCTCAATTCTTCAAGTTCAACCTCTCTTCTATCAATATCAGCTAATCTTTATGTTGCCCATGCAATATAGTCTGTTGCTTCCTTTAATTTATTTAATCAAATACTCTATATTCAACACCAATTTGTTCTCTTCTAGCTTTAGCACTTGCCCAAGCTTTTTGATTTAATTCATTAACTTTAGATAGAGCAGCTATTCTAGATTATCCTATTTCTTCATCAGAAATGTTCTTTTCATCTGCAACACCTTAAGCTTCAATGTTGCTAGTCTTCAAATCATTCAATAAATCATAGACGGCCTAAACAGCATCATTTGATTGTGATCCTGTCTTTATTCATTTATTCTATATTTATACCTGTAAGAGGAGTGTCAAATCAATATCAAATGCTTAAGCACTTACTAAAGCAATCAAAGCTATAGTTATGAACTTATTCATGCCAATAAAATTAATAATATTTCCATAAAAACGGGTAAGAGGCTTAATAATAAATTAAAATAAATTAAATATATATGACTGATGATGATGATTATCCACTATTAGCTACATCTAAGCCTTATATCATTGCATTGATTATTATACAGATTATCTTTATCCTAACCGCAGTTTTGTTGAATTTAACTCCTTGAAACCTTTATTTGTATCAATAATAATATCAAAATTTATATACTCAACTTTTAACTTAAAAAAAAAATTCATTTTTCACTCTTCTATTTTTATATTAAAATTTTTACTACGTTTTGCAATTCTTTTAAAAATCAATTCTGTTGAGTTCCATTATTGCAAATTTAAAATATATCTACTTTAAAAAAGTTTTCAATTATATTATATTTTTTGGTTTTTACAAATAATTGTCATCAAGAGTAGAACTCAATCTTAATAAAATCAATGAGAGTTAATATAAAATATTTTAAATAAATATTTTTAGTTAGAAAATAATAATTATATTATCACAAAAATGAATTTAGTTTATTTTCGATCACTAAATTATCATCATCCTTTTCAGTCATGAAAGTGTGACTATAGTAATCACTTGATGATTCAAAACAAATTGATTCATTTTCATTATCTTATAAGAAAATCTCATTAGTTTTATTTTAAATAGCTTTTACCAAAGTATCTCCTAATAGTTCATAACTTTTTCCATTGATTATTATTTTAAATGAAGTTTCTTTAATATTTTCTAAAAATTTATTGTTTGAAGATTAATTCTCATTTTGTAATAATTATTTTTTTTAATGACTGAATTTTGGTTACTAATTTTTACCTTTAGCTATTTTCTAACGATTAATCTTTTAAATTGGAATGATATCACTTTTTTTTATATTTTTAATTTTAATTTTCTTCCATTCTTCTGAAATTAATTATGTTAATTCATTATGGTTTAAATCTAATCTAATTGGTTTTAGTTAATTCAATCGAAAAGCATAAAAGGTTTTCCAATTATCATTTCCATTTGAATTTATGTTTAATTTTAATGGTTCTTTCTCATCAATAGTGTTTCCCATCTATTGAAAGATATCCTCGGCAATTGATTAATTAGATTCATCTTCAAAATACCGATGATATTATCTTTTTTCTTTCTAGGAGATCATAATTAGATTGATTTACTTTAGTTATTGGGATAACTTTGAAATTTATGTCTTAGAACAGTTGGAACTGATCACAGAAATTTAGAGTCTTTTTTTAGTGTAACATTTTTTTTAAATAAATTTATAATAAAGAATTATTTTGCGGTAATATATAAACTTTCAATCTATTTTTCCACCATTCGTTTTTCTCTTTTTTTTGTTTGGATTAATTAAATCAGCACCAGATGGAAATTATACATATTAATTTCCATAAAAAGGTATTCCATAAGGACCTTTTCTAGGTAGTAATACTTCTGGAGTATTTAAAATCTCTTAACCTATTGTAAGAAGGTTTTTTTTTGGTGGAGGAGGAGGCTTTTGAAGTGGAGGTTATTCAACATCTATCATTTATTCATTTTTTTTCTTTCTAGTTGTATTCACTTCAACTTCTTTTGTAAATTATAATTATGTAGCCTTTAAAACATCAACCAAATCGCAAACAAATTAAAATTAAATTTTTCTTGTGTCTTCATCATTTGTTATTGGTAAACCTTAATCTAAAGGTATTTAACCTTTAAGTTAAACATGTCTTTATAGAGAAAAGTAAAGTACTATATCTAATTGTGCTTCAAATTAAACAAAATCATATGAATTTTCACTAATTGCAAATCTGATTAATTCACAAAATGATGAATAAGTTCCTTTAATATCTGTTTTTAAAATCATTTCATCTAATGCTGCTCTATCTATTTTTTACATCCATAACATATTTCCATTATAAACTCTTATTATTACACATAAATCTTTTCTTGAAGTTTCTTATTTCTTAAATAGCATCAAATATTTTGTTTCATCGTTTTCTTTATTTTAAGAATGCAAACCATCTAATTTTTAGCATGCCTCCCTATAATCTTCTTTTTTTCTAAATGCCTCCATAGGATCTACTTTTTTTGATTAATCCTCTTGCATAAATTTTCTTATAAGTTTTTATTTGAAAATATCATGACCTAAAAGTAAAAAAGATTAACTATCCAAATATTAGATAACAATTTTATAAAACTAATATTTGTTTAAAATAATATCAAACAATATCTTACATTTCCTTATTAAATATAAATCACTATCCTTATCTTGAAAAAACTATAAGTAGATTTAAACTGTATATGTAAAATGTAATTATAAATTATTCTTTTTTGTTATAAATATAAATTAAAATATTTTCTAGATTTTAGAATCCAATATGTACTCGCCTAATTCTAGTTATTTTGTATCCCTTATAAGAAAGTCTTAAAAAATCGATTTTTTTTCTATTTTTATTCTTATCCTATAAATTCAATTTGAATTTTAATAAAAAGATTGACACATAGAGAGATGGAGCTAGGTATATCAAAAGTTAGTATTTGTTAACTTGATTTGAAGATGTATAATTTTGAAGACTGATGACATGATTTAGAATTATTAAATATAATAAAAATAATTTTTAACTGTAAATGAAATATTCTTAAACAACAGTAAAAATATTCATTGACTTTAGCTATAAAACTCGCCATCCTAATTTAATATTCCGTTGTTAAAAAATGATTCATAAAATTGGAATGATGTTAAAAAGGGAATAAGAGATAAAGTTTATTCTAAAGTTTAGGGATTTGAGAATTAGAAGTTTATTTAAAAAAGTGAATTACTTTACAATTTTAAGAATCAAGAGGAAAAGAATTCAAATCAAGCTTTATCGCATAGATAATCTGCAACTCATTTAAAAAATCTTATGGATAATAAATTTCCAAAATAAGAATCTCCAATAAAAATGGGTTTGACTCGTGCAATATACTCACCAAGTCAGAAATAATATCATCCCTTAGATGATATTCAAATAAAGAATAATTATTAAAGTGCATTTGGTTCTTCAATAGGTAAAGAAAAGGTTAAAATTCAATCATCAAAAAAAGAATAATACTCCTAATAAAAACCATTATCTGATATGTTAGACATGAAAAGAAATAAGGCAGTAACAGAAAGAGCAACACTTGCAGAAATTATAAGAATTTCAAACCATCTTTAAGATGTTTAATAAGCAGAAGCAACTTAATTAAGTAGTGCATATTTATAAGAGCTTATAACTTTATAATAAAATATAGGCAAAGTACTTAAAAATACCTCTAATAAAACATATAAATGAACATTACAATCTACAATTATATTTATAATATATAAAATATCATTCTCAATGATTGAACAGAATATTCAGTATTTCATTTCTATAATTAATAATAAGAAATCAAGAATTTTTTCTATTTCCCAACTATTTGAATTATTAGAATAAAATGTTTGAATAAAACAGCATTCAATTCTTAAAAACAGATTATTATTAAATATATGGTTTAAAAGGTTAATTATATAAAATGATATAAATAATGCTTGAATAATTTATTTGATTTATAATGATCATGCACTTTTTGTTTTATAATAATTACCCTCATTGACATCTCCATCATATTCATCATAATATGTTAGACCTATTTAAGATTAATATATTACCAGATTATAATACAGTTCCTGCATATGTTGGGACACCAAGTAAAACTGGGAAATACATGAATTGTACTGGTATCAATATAAGCATTCCTGCTCCAAAAAATGAATTCTTTACATTCCAAAAGATTCTTCTAATCATATAAAATTAAATATTTTAATTAATATATTATTATTTAATCAATACTACTTTGGATTGTTTCTCATTAAATATTATCTATAATAATAGCTCTCTTGATATACCCTAAATAAATGCATGGATTAAAACGTTCTCTTTCTTCAGGATCAATTTTTTCAGGATTTTGTATCATTATCTCTAATTCTTTAGATAATTCTTCAATTCCATCCATTAACAAAGGCAATAATGTTTATTGAATTTCTTTATATTTCTATTAAGTGTAATCTATATTTCTACATCATCTCCTCCTGGTATTTTGCTTAACTCTCGTTTGATTACCTCTAGAGGGACTGTATAATTTGGATCTTAAAGTAACTGTTTAACATTCTTTGACATTATTAAAATATATATATATATTTAAAAGAAATATTGATTATATCATGAAAACTTGACCTTTTTTATTGGTAAATCTATTAACCATCCTTTTATTCTATATTTTTATGTTTACTTAATCTATTAATCAATATAATAGTTGACTAAATCTGAAAGTTAATCTAAATCATATGAGATATATTATTTTGTTAATTCGAAGTGAACTCTTCTATTAATAGGTATTCTATTTAACATATCTCTATCTTTATCTTTTACAATACTTTGATAAATCTTTCTAATATCTGTAATAATTTTTGTTTTCTCTCTCAATCCTTCAATTGTTTTGATTGGCATATATTTGAGATGATTATGTTAAAATAATTCACCTATCGTTAATTTATTTTCTGTTGTAAAATATTTATCAACAATCTCAGCAAACTTTTATTGATTTGAATAATAATTTATACATTTAGATAATGATGATATTTTTAACATTTAACCAAGACAAAACCAAATATCTAATTCTTAAATTTATTATTATTTTATTTTTGTAATATCCTATGCACATTAAAATAGTTAATTCTTTATTTTATTATTATTTGCAAAATGCGATTGATTATCACTTATTTGATAATTTATCAGAAATTCGTAAAATTCAGGTTCTAAAAATACTTTATTTTTTGACTCAATCTAAATACATAATTCTATTATTGATTTATTCATGAATTTTGCTACATCTTCCAAATCTATTTCAAAATGTTTAACTGTACTAACATCTTTTCTCAACGATATAATTCTTCTGCTATGCAATTTAACATATTTTATTAATTAATTAATCTATTCTGAATTTGTATCTGCCATTGTATCAATAGATACTGAACATTTCATTGGTATAATTGTATCAATTTAGATCAATTAATGTTTTTCCAACATATTCATTAATTTCATTGGATTATCAATCATAAACCATTATTTTATTTAATTCAAATTTACCTTATTTTAATTTAAACATAATTAATTGTAAATAGCTTCCAATAATTCTAAACTAGTTTACTAAAAAAATAAGGATTTTCTTTTTATTAAATATTATTCTTTTGACAAATAAACTATACTAATACAGTCCTTATTCAAAAAAGCACAATCATTTAAATAAGCTTACAAACTATTAACTTAATCTATGTGAACTAGTACTTCATATTATGTTTTCAAATCTGCAGAAGATGAAATAGCTTAATATTTACAGGTTATCTAATTATTTATGCAAAAGTCTTCAAAAGTTGTTATATTTTTATTGTTTTAAAATTTTAATGCTACAGTTTATAAATTTTATTCCTCTAATCTAGTGAGCATTCTTGAATAACTTTCTGAATCCATAAATATAACTTTATTTAATTGATAATTTGGTTTGTATTCGCTTTAAATATGACCGATATCTAAAGTTGGTCCGATATAGGATGTCTAAATAGAAAGATAATTTCTTAATTCTTGAATATTTGTAGCAGGTAAAACTCCTCTGTTACAAACTATATGTTATTTGATATTTTCAGAAAGCAAATATCGGCATTATTCGACATCATCAAAATAGAATGCCTATTTCACATTAAGAGTTCTTAAAATTTACATAATTGTATCTGAATCACGACGATACAATTATAAATACGTAATATTTACTAAACCTTATTTAATCTATCTCAGTTCGAATATATCATTAATTTATAAAATACTTGGTAATTTCTATGATGAAATAACTAAACTTATTGAGTTTGGGTATCTCATTTAAACTACATTTAAAAAATCATAAAGTTTTTCTATTGGATATGTACAAATCATTTTGATTTCTTTAAATAAATAAATGAGTCTAATAACATCTTAAGAAACAATAGAAAATTTTGAAAATGTGAGATTAAATCTTAAGCAAATTTCTTAGATCAATTCTACCGCTTAATCAACTTCAATTTATGAAATTTATTAATCAACCAATTATTCATCAATTATAAACTTAGAAGCAGATAGATTTTTATGATTAGTGAATAAAGTTCTTTATACATTAGGAGTTATAGGAGTTTGTAATAAATAGTTCTCTCTAATTCTTTTTTCTGGTTTTGATGGTGTAATACAAAACTTTTATTAATTGAAACTATTATCAGACATAAGGATATTTTCATTTTCGTTCATGTTACTCTTTGAATTTTGAATTATAATTTTATATTTAACAATAAATTATTAATAATTTGAGTTGAATTATAATACTACTAAAATAAAAAAAGTGAATAAAAGAGATAAAGTGAAAAAGAAGTAATTAATTTTTACTAAATTTTAGGATGAGTTTTAATGATGAATAAATTATTAAAATAATAAAGAAATATTAATGATAAAATGGTTTATATATATTCACATATTTTGATTTTCTTCAAATTAAAGTTTCTTGTTCAGGATTTCCAAATCTAAGTTCACTTTTTTTTTTTGAAAATATTTCATCAGAATCTCCAAAATGATGTTTATTCTTATATATACAATAAACTATGGCAGCAAAAATACAAATAAGCATAAAATCCCAAATCTAAATAATAAAAATTGAAATACATTTCTGAATTTCCAAAATTTAAATCCTGGATTATATCCAATTCCTCCTTAACATTTATTTCCTGAAACTCTACGATAACCTCTAGGAACTTCATAATAATCTTCATTTTATGGTGCTTCAAAATTTTATTCATAGAGTTCATAAGGAATACATTTAGCATTAGGATCCTAGTTTTCTCTATGAAAATTAAGATCACATTCCCAATCTTCCTCAGTACATTAACAATATTAAACAGAATGTATTCTTTATAAATCTTCACCATTGAAACATTTAGCATCTCTTTTCCTTCTAACATATTCAACTCTCATTCCCATAAGACAATCAGGATTAATCTTTCCAGTTGGTGACCACAATTCATAATCACTATTTGGACTTGAAGGTTAATCTTCTCCAACACATTCTCTTCCATAAATAGAAGAAAAATCAATTTTAACAATATTACCTTATTCGATATTTTCATCATTAATATATAAATTAGATGTACCATATATAAAAACCTTGTCCCAATATTAGAAGGTTCCGTTATTATATTTGTAATTTCAATAGGTTATTCACTAAATTAAAATATCTCCCATGTTAATCCTTCATTCCACGAATATTTTAATACCTTTGTTGCTTATTAATCACTTGCTAATACAATAACACCACCATGATCTCCAATTTCATATATATGTGATCCTTTTGCTATTTCAAACCAAGTTAAACCTCCATCTCTTGACATATAAGTATTAACTTAGTCAACTTAAATATTTTCCTATATTTCCTGTTCCCAATATTAAGCCTATCGAATTCTTTGTTGAATAAAATGGACCAAATTACATTTTTGTAGAAACAGAATGTAAATGTAATGAACATGTTTTAGGATCACATTATAACTTTTTACCTTCTGAATCAACTTAAGGTGGTGTCAATGCTTACCATCTACTACCTTTATCAAAAGTTATTTTTGTTTATTTAAATTTACTTAAATGACTCTCTTTTATTCTAGCTGAATCTTCATCAATTTCAGATTAATATAATTCTGCTTATTCTAATGCATATACATTTGCAATATAAATTCCCTCTAAACCCAATACTCTCTCAAAATCACATTAACCCTCTTCTGTTCTCACTGTATAATTTAATGAAATTCTATATCTAGATGCTGTAGAATCTGATATATATGTTGTATATTCTATCTTTAAATTCATTCATATTCTTCTCTCATCCACCATACCCATGATTGAACTTGGTTTCAAATGATTAATGTTTATGAACGCTCCATATTATGAATCTACTATTGTATAACTATGATCTTTTAATATGTCTGGCATTTAAACATATCTAAAATTGTATTCATATTCATCTGATTCTGATACTAATAATGTTACTTCTTAATTTGAAGAATTCATCACTTAAGCTACAAATATATGATTAGGTGTCAATTGAAATTTACTACCTTAATTAACTAACATAGTTTCCGTCTTCATAAAATCATCACTATAAAATAAATGTGTCTTCATATTCCAACCTGATAATTACTAATGTCCTTTTCCATTTGGCTCATATATTATCATTATTCTCTCTTCAGGAATCTATTCATTATTAGGACTCTTAAATCCCCATGAATATTAATTTACATATTTCGCAATAACTTCCCAATTCAAACCCATATCTTAACTAATCATCAGATCCTTTGTAACAAAACATTCTTTTTATTTCATTTAACATTTTGACCATGAAGATGCCAATATCCAATCTTTACGTTTTGGATGAAATTGAAATTCTCTCATTTATCTCCCAGTGTAAATTGTATTAATTGTCTATCCATAATCAGGGGATATCCAATTAACAAATTCTGTCCCTAAGAATATAATTAATTGTGGATCTATTTGGCTTTTTTATATTTTATTTACTACACCTACTTTTTCATTTTCATCTTATAAAACAAGCAAACCCTTACTATGAAAGACTTCCGCCAATTTTTACCAAATATCTCCATTATTCTAACTTAAATATATTGTTCCTTTTGAACTCATAATTAGGATCTAGAGGAAATAGAAATAGATTGAATACATTGTCATTAGATTGATTATGAGCACCACACCAGACTGTATCTATGATAGCACTATCCATATTCGAAATACTAACTTCTATCGAATAAGCTAATGAAATCAATAAAAGACTCAACATATGACAAGTTATCTTATATTATATAATTCATTCATTTGTTTTTAATATGCGAAGAATATAACTTGGCAGTAAATTAAGTAAGTTAATCAATCTATGTTTGTATACAACTTTATTCTCTTTCAATCATTTATCTAAAAAAAGGAAAGTAAAACAAATTACATATATTCCTCAGCCTCTTGAACACTTCTTTATTTCAAAAGATCTATGCGTTCTAAGTTTTATAATTAATTTTTGAGTTGCTATGTTAATTTTTTATGTTCTTAATCTTTAGTTGGTTTTGTTAGTTTAACTAAAAATTGTTCCATTTTTTCAGTGTCTCTAGAAGATTAATCTAATTCTGGAATGATAACTCCAGGTTTATTAAGTAATGTATTCCACTCAATACCTATATAAAACTCATATATTTGAGAACCTTTAAAAAATTTATGTTATTTGATTTCATCAATAGAGACATGACCAATCCTCTTTTTATAGTCTGATTCTAGGAGACGTGTAAGAAGATCATAAGAATCATAGGAGATACATTCTTCACCATCATCTCCTAATTTAGGCCACTCAATTCTTAGATTGAGTATGTTTTCGAAAATCTTTTCAACAGTATCATCATTAAAAGGAGCAATACCGCATAACATTTCATACATGATAACTCCTAAACTCCAATAATCAGCAGAATAATTAGTAACAGATATTCCTTGAATGATTTCAGGTGCAATATAATCAGGAGTTCCAATAATCCTATATATTTTTTAAGAAATACTTTTTATTTCCACTATTTTTAGATTCAATAAAGATGGATTCAGCTTTTTTAATATGTTCATAAAACTCAGAGGAACCATTAAATTGTTAGGAAATACAATCTGGTAATAAAGAGCTATCCCTTTTCATTTTTAATCTGCTATTCAAACCCTTTTCAGATAATCCAAAATCAGCTAATTTTGTATGTCCTTGGGAATCTAATAAAATATTTTCTGGTTTTAAATCTCTATGAACTATATTTTAATTTCTCAAATACTCTAAAGCCAATACTATTTCAGCCATATAATGTCTCACATAGAATTCATCTAATGCTGTGTATGTTTTCAAAATACTAGCCAAATCTCCACCTACCATATATTCTTAGACAAAGCATAAGTAATGTTCATGAACAAATGAGAAATAGGCTTTGACTACAAAATGACTATTAAGTATTTCAAATATATTCCTTTCAGCTTTTAACTATTCTAAAAAAGCTTCTAAATTCTATTAATTAATATATATTATTAATACTCTCTAAGCACAATCAATAATTTTTAATGCATACATATCTCCAGATCCTTTCTTTTTTACTTAAAAAACCCACCCATAAGCACCTTTACCTAAAGGTTTAATAAATTCAAAATCTTTAATTCCTACATTTTTTTGCTCAATAGATATAGTAGAATTAGTTTTAATCATATCAGAGTCAGAATGGTAACCTTTGTCTGTATGAACAGGATCAATCTATTCTTAAATAAGTTGAGGACTATTATTAGAAGCATTACTGCTGAATTTACTTTTCTTAGCCACCTAAACTTATTAAGAGGAAGATGTTGGAGTACTTGCTTATTAAATATCTTAAGAGTGAAAATTAGATACTCTTTTTTTCTTTTATTTAATTTTTAATTATCTTTTTAATTTATTAGAAGCATTAGATAAACTAGATTCTTCAGAAGATGTATTATTATGTTCTTCTTTTATTGATGGAACTTTATTATCTCCAGCATCTGAATCAAATGAGAATGGTTATCTCAAACTATCAGAATCTGTATGATCATTTATAAATCCTACTGTATATGGTTTATTTGATATTCTAGGACTCTCACAACCCTCATTCACTTTAAATATCGAAGTATTCATTTTAAATTCTCTTCTTTTAGGTATTGTTGGTTAATTTATCTTTTCTCCTTCTTCTTGTTCATATATTGGATCAGCTACTCTATTTCTTGGTGATTAAGACACTTAAGAAAACTTTGATTATCTAAATGAAAGTGAATTTTATTTTGCAAATGATTTCTTCATTGCTTAAATCTTAGAAAGTTAAAGTGTCATATCATATTATTAATGATGACCTTCTTATTTCTTAAAATATTCCATACGATCAAGAATACTCTTATGAGCACGTGTTATTATTGTCTTTGCTTCATTACTCTCTATGTAATTGCCTGCATTCGATAAATCATTAAGGATTACCAAATTTTCTATTTAGTCACATAATTCTTACACTTAGGATCATCATTTGATTAATTCACTATTTTGTCAGCATAATTAATTATTATTGTCATAGCATTATTTATATTAATTAACTCTTATTCATTCTCTTAATCCTCATTATTGAAAGTCTAGGTTCTTCTCAGTTTATTATTATTTTTTTATACTTTCTTATTTTTACTAACTATTATCAAATCTTACTTTATTAGAGCTTGTTTTACTTACGCATTTCTTTTTTCTTAATAAGCCGCTTCACAAAGATTTGCCATTTCCAAATTCAATTCTAATTTCCGTTTCTTTGCTTCCGCACTTTTCTGGCATTCCTGACAATGTTATTTCATTTCAAAAGCTTGTACCTTTTTTTCACAAATTCTACAAATTAATAATTCAAACTATTTTTTATCCCACTTTTTCATATCCATCTTCATCACTCTAAAATACTAAACTTTTCTACTGTTAAATATTTTTCATTTTATTTGAAGCCCACTTATATTGGAAAGATGTATTATTCTTGCTAATCCATTCTGCCTCCAATATATGTAATGCTATTCGTAATTTATTTGACAACGTTCGAATTGATCTATAAGAAAGATATTACATAATTTATACTTTGTTGACATCTTCTTTGTGAAGGATTTCTTCATTTTCACTACTTCTAAACGCTGAACATCCTCTATAACATTCTAAACCTTCAGATCTATTTCTCCATAATGATCGTAATTTTATTGGCTGAAGTATTCTTAACAAGATTTTAAGCTTAATACTACTTTTTGTATAGAATCTCTCTATTGAATTGTATTTCCCAAAAAATACATACAGTTGTTATTTAATGATATTGTGATAAGATATCTATAATTTCCTTCACAGATGAGGAATCAGGGTTTAATTATTATATTCTACGCTCTATTTGATCCATTAAAATATATATTAAATATTCATTATTACTAAGCTTTCTTCATCCGAACTTAAATTCTATGTTACATCTATTCTTCTTCTTCTTAACACTTTTATTACATCTATCTTATTAGCAATTACTTCTAATATTTGTAATCTACCTAAAATTAGTATATTATTCACCTGTTTCTAATTTATCCAAAGCCAACTAAGCTTAAGATCTATATTTCTAAAGACGATCATTTAAACCACCTTTTTCATCTCCTCGAACATTCATCTTATTATAACTCTCCTTTAAAATATTATGATCATTAAATTTCTTAACTAAACAAAATGGACTCCCATAACTATTCGAAAAACAATTCTTTTGTTTGCATTTCTGAATAAAATCTAATTAATCGATTTTCTATACTGCACCTTTTGATTCTTCATACTTATGTATTCTCTCACTTGCCATCAATTTTTAACTACTTTTTAATTATAAATTAAACTTAATCTCAGATAATTATTATTTTTCTAATAACCTAAATATCAAATCATTAACCACTTTTGTATCATTATAAGAAAATAGAATATATTTTGGATTTAAAATTATTACAAAATGAACTTAAAATATACAACTTAATAAGAAAGCATTGTAGATTGTTATCCTACATTTAACTGATTTTCTCTACTTTTTCATTTGAGAGAATATTTTAAATATACAACCAAAATGTTAAATAGTTAAGATCAATCTTATGTTCAAATTGGATTACATTCATTGTATTTTATATAGACAATTTCACATAATTAGCTGATGCATGTTTTTTATTCGGTGAAATTAACTTTCTAAAGCACAGGAGAAGTCATCTTAAATTTAAAAAATATGCATTTGAAGTTTTAAGAATCAATTTTTTATTACTATTTGTTGAGTGGAAACCTTAAAAGCAAAATGAGATCTGGATTTACTTATGAAGGCTTCTCTTAGTTAAACAAAAAAGAATATAAGAAGTTTATGAACACTGTAGAATAATATTAAAAAGAAAATATCAATAGATTATCATTTAAATAGTTACAATTCTTCAGTCATTTATTCAGATTCTTCTAAAAATTTGATATTATCTGCAAATAGAGTTGAATCTGAATCCAATTAACAAGGATTAATTTTTATTATTTTTATTAAAGCTTTAATATCATAAGTTGGTATTAGAGTATTTTTACATTATATATAGGATTTAATGTAATAAAGGGGAAAATATGTTTCTCCTGACACATCTTAGCCTTCTTTAGGAAATAGTAATCTTCTTTCCACATCTTTAATATATAGTTCATCAAGATAATATTCATTTAGTAAATTTCTTACTTAAATGACGAGAATTTGATTAATATATGGTGATAGAATTTATTATCGAAATAGTTCGGCTTTAACATCTTTTATTCTTGCATGCAAAGGTAAAGCTACATATTCACCTACCAAATAAGGAAATAATCCATTCTTTATTGCATAAATGAATGATTCGCTTTCATATTTGTGATTTGTCAAAAACTTATTGTAAGCAGGACTTTTAAGTAATTTCATCATAATACCTTTAACAACATTAGAGTAAAAAGCATTATCAAATAATTTAGTTATAAATGGTATTGGCTTTTATAAAAGATAGCGATATTCTTCAAATTAATTTAGAGCTCTTTCAACAAAAATAAAGTTATATTTAGCATTTATCAATACTTAAGAAATTGAATATTTTATATAAAATATTTCCAGATAAGTAATTTATTATGTAGTAAAGAAAGAGATAATTTTTCCAAAATCAAGTATGTTTTCATAGTAAACTCCTTTTAAAAGATCAAGCATAATAGCTTTCAATTAAATAACACTTGAATTTTAAAAGAATAATTTCATAATATCCTGTGATAAAAGAAATTAAACTACATTTTCTGAAAATTCTTCAGCTTACATTTTATCAATTCTCACAACATTATTTCCTCTTTCTCTTTCCCATTTATTTGTAAAAGAGATTTCATCAAAAGACATTTTCTTAGGTCTTGGTTTTCTCACAAAATATCTACTCAAATTAATTTCATTTTATGGTTATTACAATTATGGTAAATGAGTAATATTTTATTATTCAGATGAATTTTTTTGAAATTAAACCAAGTCTTTAATAGTAATGTTTCTGCTTTAATTCTCAATTCTCTAATTTTTGTATAAGCCAACAAAAAAACTTGATTATTGTGGTGTTTCAAGATTGGCTTATGATTAATGTTATTATTTTTTAGGTATGGACTTAGAATGTTGATTCACAATAGATTATTAGATGTTAGTATTTATTTAATCTATAGATTCTTGTTAAAAATGTGAATATTGTTCTTTTAATTAAGATTATTGTCTTTTTCTCAATCGATTTGTTGATTATTAATGATCAGATTATAATGAAGGAAGAAGAGGATTCAGATAAATCTTTCTGACTGCAGAATTTAACTTATCATTAGATCTATGTTTCAATTTAGATCTCTCATCCAAATATCTTTAGTATTTCTCAACTACTATTTTATACTCTTGACTAGTGGTTCCATTATTATGAGATTATAACATATTAATAATATCATATTTTGCATCTTCTCACTTATTTATTTATTATTTGTGCCAATTTCACCAATTCAGACACATAATTCTTTGACAGTTATTGAACTTCACTTTAAGTACTCCCTTCAACTCTATTTCTAATATCAGTAAGCTCTTTTAATGGTAATTTATCTATCACACTTGTTTTAAGTGGCTAAGAAATAACTGGTTTTTCTATAAAGCTCGAAGTGAATTTTCCTATTGATTGCTATTTAGTATCCAATTTAGTTTAGGAGGCAAATCTATTTGAAATATGCAAAGTCATTCCAACTGATCTTTAAGATAATCTGCTTTATGGTGGTTCAGCAAATTGCTCAATTTTACACTAAATACTAGACCTTAAAGATCCATCATGTTTTAATATTTGATGTGAATTATCTTTATATGAAGACATCTTTTTAAATATATCTTCAAATGATGGAATACTAAACT
>CAJJDN010000054.1:269504-322835 GCA_905182985.1 Paramecium sonneborni
TATCAGTAAGCTCTTTTAATGGTAATTTATCTATCACACTTGTTTTAAGTGGCTAAGAAATAACTGGTTTTTCTATAAAGCTCGAAGTGAATTTTCCTATTGATTGCTATTTAGTATCCAATTTAGTTTAGGAGGCAAATCTATTTGAAATATGCAAAGTCATTCCAACTGATCTTTAAGATAATCTGCTTTATGGTGGTTCAGCAAATTGCTCAATTTTACACTAAATACTAGACCTTAAAGATCCATCATGTTTTAATATTTGATGTGAATTATCTTTATATGAAGACATCTTTTTAAATATATCTTCAAATGATGGAATACTAAACTTAAACTTTTGTTATACCTTCCTCTCAATTCTTAAACTTAAGATGATTTGACAGTTTTTGGAGCAGTACCCTTTACAAAAGACTATTATTCTTAATTGCCTAATTGTTGCATTTTTGAATACACGCTCTCTCGAAATTTTCCTAAATTAAACTCTGTATCATCATTTTTAGTCAATGATGAATATCTTAACTATTGATCAGATTAACGATGGGAGCTTCTCTTTAACATCTTAACGATTTTTATAATAAATTATATTATTAATATAGGTGTTAGTAATAATAAAAAAAAAGTTTTGCTTTATTAGTATTATATATAATTGTGAATTCAAATAATTTAAATTATCTTTCTATTGCTTTCCCATTATCTTTATACCATTTCTCTAATCTCTTTTTAATTCAGAGATTCATACTCTAATTTTAGTTTCCAATAGGTTTCTTCATAAAATTTACTATATGGTGATCTATCTCTCTTTTTTGGAGTGTTAGCTTCTATTAATGGACCTGTAATCTCTTAATCATCAAAAAAATCTATCTATCTCTAAACTTTAATCTTTGAGGGCTTTTAATTTGATTTAAAAAAATTAGTGATTTTTGTTTATGATGATTCAATCCTATTGATCTTCTTTTACATAAATTCCATCACTATCATTTTATCTTTAAATGATGGTAAGTCCAACCATAAAGTCATTGCTTTTTCCCTCAAATTTTTTTATGGGGTTCCATATTTACTCTCATAACTAGAATTACTCATATCATTTACTATTTAGTAGCTAATTTCAAAAACTTCTCTAATCCTTTATCTTCTTAAGGTTCTTCAAAACACATTTAAAATTAAAAATAGCGGAAAATAATTATTTTATAAAGTCATTTTAGTAATTTATTTAAATTTTGTCCAAGTTAAGTAGGTTGTCTAATATATATAATATAAATACCTTAAATAATATTCCCAATAAGTAATCTTTCCATTTTGGCCTACATCAAACTCAAGAAAATAACTGTTTCATAATATTAAAATCATACCTTCTAGTTAATTATCGGTCTCTTGTTTATTAAAGCATTTAATTTTCTGTAAAAAAACCTTAGTTATTTGTATCTAATTTCATAAAATTTGATCTATCTTCTTTTTAACAAACAAAATCTAAAAATTATCCCATTTCATTGACATCTATAAAACTATCATTATTTTTATCAATAAACATAAACATTTCCTATAAATCTGGTATTTCAGTATCGATCTCATTATAAAATGCTTCCATTTTATATTAAAAGAAATTTCTGCTTATTTTTATTAAGGAAGTCTCCATAAATATAAATCCAAAAATTTATTCTGCACTAAATTTCTATAAAGCATAATATTTAGGTTAACAAATGAAACTCTGACAAGGAATTGCAAAATTGAAATCTTTGCTATCAGGATCTGTATCTTAAGATATTGCTCTATATTTCTTTAGAAAATCTGGTGCAGTAAAAAGATCAGCATATTTTCTCACAATTTCTTCTTCAGTCCACTTTTTCTATTTTGCAGATTTTTTCATAGTTTCATCAAATCTTTGATCTTACTTAAAAAACCCTTCACTACTCGTATGGAATTTTTAATTTTAAGATAATCTGTCTTATTATTATTTATGTGGAGTAGTCCTAAATTTTTTATATAAATATACATAATTAAATGCTATGATTTATCTTATGGATGTATGCATTATAGTTATTTACTTAATGATCTAGGATTGTTATTTCTAATACTATTTTATCTAGACTATTATTTGCTTTAGACTTATGGAGATCCATTCCTTAAATTTTCTTTTGATTTCTATTATTTCTTTTTCAAAATACGACCCTATTTATTTTGTTATAAAAATTTCCGCAAATCCATATATAGTCTTCTTTGATCTCTATGAATTATAAATTTATACCATTTTTCTTTTTCTGTGATTATAGGATTGATATTATGTCTGGATTGTTTTAATGGGCACATTACCTAAGATAAAGTCGATCATCTTTTGGAATTTCTAAGATAGAAAAAAAACATCGTACATATGCATTTCTCAATTAAATTAAAGTACTCATTAGTCTGACTATTAAATCTATTCATTTAGCTGTTATATTTAATTATAATAGTATATCAATTATTAAACTTCTAATTAAAGGAATCATTATAATATTTAACAAATTTTCCATCATTGGACTGAGCTCTCTATCTGAAACTATCCTATTGTGATTTATTGAACTTTGAATCTTCATGGCGACTTTTCAGAGGGCGAGAAAAATCTATCTTAATTTTCTTAATAAATTATTAAATTGTTAATTAATGAGGTTAATTTTAGGATTGGTTGAGATGTTGATTGTTTTCTTTATTTTTTTTATTAGCTAGAATTCTACTCCAATTACTATCGTTAATTTTATTTTATATATAATTTAACTAACTAAATATGAGTAATAATTTACCTAAACCTTTTATTATCTTTTGAATCCTACTTAAGTAGTCGAGAGATTTCTTTAAATGATTAATTATTACTACAATTATTATATTAATTTAATTTATTAAGAGTTTCCTTCATTGATTTTAATGGTTATTTTTGCTATGGTCTAAATCTACATTCTTCAAAAGTGTCAAATTTTTCAGATCCTTAACTTTAAAATGTATTTTCTCTAGCACTATATTATAAACTGCTTCTTTTAGTTTCCTCAACAACTCTTATTTCTTAAGGAATTGTCAGTTATTTTGGTGAATTATAAGATTTCAATTCTTATATTGTATCTTATAAATTGTTGTCTTAATTAAATATTGAACAATCAAAATTGCTTGGCAATATAAGTACTGAATGTTTGACTCCATTAAATGGTTAATTCTTTCTCATAATTGGTGGTAAAATCACCAAACTATTAGTTCCTTCTTTACCAAAACCATCTACACAATAATATTCATTCTTTTAATATGATACTATCTCATATATCACTCTACTAAAACCTATGTTTATCTCTTAATCACTGAGAATTATGTAAGATAACAATAACCAATATTATTTCATCCATTCAATCAAATCATCGTTATCTTCCTCTATAAATTCATCTATATTTTTAATATTCAATTTCAGATGGGATTTTAATTTGCTTATTGTTGTTTCATTGAATCCCAATACATTTAAGTAATTATCTTAATATAATTTTTATAAAAGACTAAATAAACCTTAACAATTTATTCCTAGTATTGTTGCTATTTGCAAAGTCTTATTATTTAATTCTTCTCTAATTACTTATTCTAAAAAGAGACAACTTTATTAAACAACTTACACTAGCACTTTTGGCTAATCAAAAAGAGAACCAAAAGCTGAAGGAAGTGTTTCTTTTACCATATTTTCATATTTTAATTTAAATTCACTTGGCAACATAAATTTAGAAGATGTATTTGTAACATTCACAGAACAATGTACTAAACTCTCTTATAATTACTTAATCTATTGTTAAAGTCTAAAATTTTCAATTCTAAATTTATTCATATCCGATTCTAAAATTTCAATCATCGCCATTGTTTCATCTGTTTGTATTTACATGGATGAATTTTTCTTGGGCTTTTTGCGAAATGAATGAGCAATTGATTCTATCTCATCTAAGTTTATCATTATTCAAAATATATTGCTGTTATATAAATATTAAATTTATGTAATTTTTTTAAAGTAATGTGAAGAAAGAGATTTCATTTACTATAATTATAATTTTTATAATCAAGTACATACCAAGTTCATATTATTAATAACATTCTTGAAATGAAATAAGCTTGTGTTTAATTTTGATTTTATAAAATTTGCAAGTCTTCAAAAGATAAGTGTAAAATTATTCATGTTAAATATAATAATGAAAATTATAAAAGGATTTCTTAAAATAGGAGAAAGAATTAACAATTTTTATCTACTAGTGTTTGAAGCATATATAAAAAGTTTTAAAAGTGTTTAAAGAAAAATGTTAAAAAAGTCAATTACTATTTGAGAATAAATCAGAAAACTTAATTGATTTTAGAAATATATTTTTTTATTGAATTGATTTTATTAAAATTGAATTAGATTTTAATTCAATAACAATAATAAATTATTCTAAACATAATGGCCATAAAAATTAAGTAAATGAATTCAGAAAATTAACAATAAGAAATTTAAAAACAATAATATGAAAGAATAGTAAAAATTTTAGCAAATGCCAATAAATAAAATATTTAGACATAAATATTAAAAATTTGATAATAAAATGCATTTTGATGAAGACTTAGGTCCATGGTGCAGCGATGATTATAGACCTCGTTCACGATATCATAGTTAGATGACAGTACCAGTACATAAAGAAAAGACAGAAATTAAAGAAACTCATTAAACAATTCATTCTATATTAACAGCAAAGAAAAGTGAATTACCTAAGTTAAGGTTGAATAGTATATCACCAAGATAAGTAGTGAAACAATAATATATCAATAAATTCATTAAGATTAAGGAATCTCCAAATGAGAAGCATTTTTTACCATAACTCTCCCTAATAAAGATGAAACCTCATCATACTAAACCTAAGAATCGAAACACTGATATACATGTAATATTTGAAATCGAAAAAATTATTCGTCGAAACCTTGGTTACCTCCCAACTCATAAGTACACTACTTCTACTATAATTTGATCATATATAATCATTTTTTCCTTACAAAGCCTCTAATTTAGCTCTAAAGCGTGGTAGTTTTTGGATCAAATAATTATTTTTTTCAATGATCATACGATCTAAAGGTTATTAATTAATTGTGCCGCTTCTTTTGTGTTACATATGTTTATAAAATTGCTTAACCTGCAAGGCAATTTATTCTTCCCTTTCATCTCGTTTTTAGAGATNTAATTATAATTTTTATAATCAAGTACATACCAAGTTCATATTATTAATAACATTCTTGAAATGAAATAAGCTTGTGTTTAATTTTGATTTTATAAAATTTGCAAGTCTTCAAAAGATAAGTGTAAAATTATTCATGTTAAATATAATAATGAAAATTATAAAAGGATTTCTTAAAATAGGAGAAAGAATTAACAATTTTTATCTACTAGTGTTTGAAGCATATATAAAAAGTTTTAAAAGTGTTTAAAGAAAAATGTTAAAAAAGTCAATTACTATTTGAGAATAAATCAGAAAACTTAATTGATTTTAGAAATATATTTTTTTATTGAATTGATTTTATTAAAATTGAATTAGATTTTAATTCAATAACAATAATAAATTATTCTAAACATAATGGCCATAA
The DNA here is from genome assembly GCA_905182985.1 of Paramecium sonneborni. Taxonomy (NCBI): domain Eukaryota; phylum Ciliophora; class Oligohymenophorea; order Peniculida; family Parameciidae; genus Paramecium; species Paramecium sonneborni. The sequence goes on from CAJJDN010000054.1 coordinate 275,103, forward strand.
AAATTAAGTAAATGAATTCAGAAAATTAACAATAAGAAATTTAAAAACAATAATATGAAAGAATAGTAAAAATTTTAGCAAATGCCAATAAATAAAATATTTAGACATAAATATTAAAAATTTGATAATAAAATGCATTTTGATGAAGACTTAGGTCCATGGTGCAGCGATGATTATAGACCTCGTTCACGATATCATAGTTAGATGACAGTACCAGTACATAAAGAAAAGACAGAAATTAAAGAAACTCATTAAACAATTCATTCTATATTAACAGCAAAGAAAAGTGAATTACCTAAGTTAAGGTTGAATAGTATATCACCAAGATAAGTAGTGAAACAATAATATATCAATAAATTCATTAAGATTAAGGAATCTCCAAATGAGAAGCATTTTTTACCATAACTCTCCCTAATAAAGATGAAACCTCATCATACTAAACCTAAGAATCGAAACACTGATATACATGTAATATTTGAAATCGAAAAAATTATTCGTCGAAACCTTGGTTACCTCCCAACTCATAAGTACACTACTTCTACTATAATTTGATCATATATAATCATTTTTTCCTTACAAAGCCTCTAATTTAGCTCTAAAGCGTGGTAGTTTTTGGATCAAATAATTATTTTTTTCAATGATCATACGATCTAAAGGTTATTAATTAATTGTGCCGCTTCTTTTGTGTTACATATGTTTATAAAATTGCTTAACCTGCAAGGCAATTTATTCTTCCCTTTCATCTCGTTTTTAGAGATATTAGATTTATTATTTATTTTCATGCTTCTTTAAGGTTTTTTTAAAAGGATCAAAGTTGTATTATTAAATTAAAAGATCAAAGAACTTCTGATCCCCAGACTAATACTAATGAATTGTAACTTTTTACTTTGCCAGCCTTCTAAATTAAAAGAAAGTCTAAGAAATTATTTTTATTTAGGCGACTCAATTCACATTTGATGGTTGGATTGATCAATGGTATAAAATCCTTTATTTTAAATGGTTCTATTTGTTTTGATTCAAGCTATGATAATTTGATGTTATAATCTGGGATTTGTTTTCCACTTCCAGCCAAAGTAAAGTCCATTTTCTTCAGAGACATCTCGTTATCGCTATGAGACAATAACCGATGAGTCATTTTTCTTGCAGCAGGTTTAAATGAATCACCATAACGAGTTGGATCAGATTTAGAAATTTAGCTCACTGATTACATATATATTATAATAAGAAAATGGAATAAATATATTAAGGAAATTGCCATTGTTAAAAGGATCAATTTGAATTTTTAGGACCTGTTGAAATGGAAATAATCAGATGCCATTGTTCAATCTGCAAAATGAAACAAAATCATCAGGTAACTGATAAGTATGGAAGAGCTTAGTCTCTTTACATTCATTATAAAAAAAATATATTCGATTATTTGTTTCTTCTTAGGCAAACAATTACTTTTGCAAAATTTTTGGAAAGCAATCCTTTTTTATCCAAGATATAATCCTTACATTATAGCTATTACTATATATTGTGTTCAAATACCATCTTATGTTAAATTAGCATATGTGATTTAAGGAATTGAACAATAATTAATGAAACTATTAAACAATGTAATTAATTTAATTTCTTATGAATCAATAATGTCCTCATTGCCGAAGAAGAATTCCTGTTTCATCCTCTGCTGTCAAACCTAAAGTTTAAAAGAAATAAAATGTAACATAAGCACTCAAAAATATTTCTTTATATGATTTACTTGAAGAATTTGCTAAAATAAGAAATGAATAACACTTCAACTTAATGCAGTTTTTGCAAGAAAAAATCATATAACCAGAAATTTCTTATGACAACTATTCTGTTACTTAAAGAAAGAAATGGGACTTGCCTTAGAAGTGATGATTACTTTATTCCATATTATATTCTGTTAATTTATAAACTTATATTAATCAATGTTATCTCCTTCTTAAATTTGCTTTTACTTATACAAATCCACTGAAAGTAGAATCTAAAAGTGGATCATCCTTTATATATTTCAAATCTTCAACTTTAAATTCTTTAAATTTTAATCTAAATTATACCTTTTAAGGATTATTTTGATTATTGTTTTCTATTCTTTTAGTTTCCATAAAGTAACTCTTAAACTTCTTTATCAACTTCTTCTTTTCTGGAGACTCTCTCAATTGACTTCTACTATACTATTTCTTAATTAGAATGAATTTCTTAAGTATTAGGTTGTTCGATAGAATGTTAAAGTATACTTGGGATTATATCTTATTTATTCTTTTCCCAATCTAGATAAACTCTCTCAAATTCATAAGGTGATAATTCAGCTAAAAATATATTTCCATATATACCTTAAGGTGAATCATTTGGTATTGTGAAGTGACCTTTCTTTATTTCTAATTCTCTCTTTATGTTCTCCAAAATTTCTTATTTTCTCAAATTATGCTATTCTTCATAATTAATCTATGCCTCATTATTATTTTTTTGTTATTTTTCTGTAACTTTTCTTAAAAATTCTTCATATTAAGGACTATCATTTTTATTTTCTTTTTCTGGATTGGTTAGTAATTTTTCACTTTCTTTTTTAAGATCCTCAACATTAATAACTTGTTTTTTACCATTATTATCAATAACTTCTACTCCTCCTTTTAATCCTAAAGCTTTCTTTAAATCTTCAATTCCTTATTCCATTTTTGGCTCTACTTTATTGAACGACTCTTTCTTTAAATCTACAATTGGTAATTTTTAATAGTGCTTTCTATCTTCTTCCTTTAATGTTTCATCTACTACATCATGTAATAAATTATTAAAATTGTTTATTGCTTTCTAAGCAGGTCTTTCGGGATCTTTAGCAACATTATCCTCTATAACAAGACTTGCAGATTTTCTTCTATTATGAGATTCTTATATTTCCTATTTTATTTCTTATTTTAATTCTTCTTTTAGTTCTTATTTTAACTATTCCTTTATATTTTTTTTTAATTCCTCTTCATTAAGTTAATGTTCAATTTTTAGAGATTTTTCTTCATGCTATATTTAAATAGATCTATCGGTTTATTTACTATTACTTTATTAAGGATTGTGAGATATAGTAATTGAATGTTAAATTTTTTATTTATTATTTTTAGTAGATTTTGAATCTTATTATAATTATTGTTATTATTATTAGATATCCTATTTTTATTATGATTATGATTCAACTTACTTTTATACTGGCTATTAAACTTCAAAATTATCTTCATAATCATAATCTTATTCATTTTATTGAGATTAATCCTATTGTTCATTAGCAACATCTATTATAATATCAATTTCATTTTCGTTTTTAGGAGTTTCTGAATAGATATCTTCTTCTTTTTGGTTATCAGAAAGTTGTTATTCTAGTTATGCTTGTTTTTCAGTTTATTAAGGAATAAATTAATTTGCTTTCATTACAACAAAATCTTATTCCTATTCTTATTATTCTTGTTATTACTAATAATTATTTTGATATTGTTAAGCTTATTATTATTATTCAGAAACATCATAATCTTATTAAAATGTGTTTTCAACTTTATTTTATTAATCTTCTTCACATGATTGATTATCAGATTCATCATAATATTATGGTGGCTATTAATAAGATTCCCCAGTATCAACTGAGCTATCTTTAACAAGATTATCAATAGTCAGATATTACTCTTGAGGCTCAGCATCATCATATCTTTGAACTTATTAAGTTGCATCTTCAGATTATTATTCATCAACTAAAAATTAATCTTCAGACAATTATGGTTATTCAATATCCTATTACTCAAGTTCTGGATCTTCATTTGGTTATTAAAGTTCTTATTATTCTTGATCTAGATTTTCTGATTATTCTATTTCCATTGAAGTATTTTAATCATCTTCAATTCCTTGATAGTATTATTCTTAATTCTCTTCAATTTAAGGTTCATCTTCTATTGGTTATTCATTACTTTATTCATCATAAGTGGCTTCATAGATTTAACTATTATCATTAACAATGATATAATCACTAGTTTTCATAGTATCCACATTTTCTTATTTGATGTTTCCAATAGTATTAGCCAAAGCTTCAAGTTCTTATTAGAATTCATCAAAAGAGACATTAATATCTTCTTTATTCTAATTGTCATCTTGTATAACAGATGTTTCTTCAGCAGAAACAGCAACTTCACTTGATAATAATTATTATTATTGTGTATCATCGACATATTCTAATGTAGATTCTACAAAATCGTCATCTTTAGCTTCTACAATTTTATAATTAGTTTCTTCATTAGTATCATCATGTAATTTAATATCTTCAATTTAAATATTTTATTATTCCTATTATTATTCATCATCATAAATAAAATTAATATTTTCTATATTTGGTTCTACTGCTTCCAAATAATCTCCAAGTTATTTGACTTCTTATATTGGTTCTGGTTCAACATAATTTTATTCATAATCTTCATCCTTCAATACAATAACTTAATCATTATTTTCAGGAACATCTAATCTATCAATAATCAATGAATATTGTTTCTCTCCTTCAGCCACTGTATCTAAAGATTCAGTTGACACAGAATCTAATTTAAAATCTCGAATAACATTATTTAATTTATCCTTTAATCTTTGTTTTTCCCTTAAGAAATCAGATTTCTTAGGTTTTCTAATATAAGCTTCTCCTTCATCTGTTGTCAATCCAATTTCAATAGCCTCTTCTTCTTTTGTACTTTCTTATTCTTAAACAATATCACCTTCTTTATTTATAAACTCTTATTCTTAAACAATACCACCTTCTTCTTTTGTAGATTCTTATTCTTAAACAACATCTTCTTAAGGTTCTTATTCCACGTATTCTTGAGGTTACTCAATTTGTTAGACTTCTTCAATTTATGGTTAAACTTAATCAGGAATGGCTTCTACTTGACCAGATTCATAAACTTCAATTTCTTAATGATCTTCATCTAATTTAATGGATGCATCAATAATTTATATGTCTTCTTCTCCAATTTATGATGTATTTTCAATCTATTACTCTTATGATTACAATTCTTTATCAACTTCATCTTATAATTAGTTTACCATAAGGTTATTATCATCATTTTTAATTTCCTAAATAATTAATTACTATTCTGGATTCATTCCTTCATCATTTAAATATATAATAGGTGGTTGTTATTCTTCCTTTGGTTATTCTATTTAAACTTCCTTCTAATCCTCATAAGCAGAATTTACATCTAAACTTATTTAATCTTCTACAACCTAAGGTTCTTCACTTTTATTTTCAAGTTCTCCAACTTCCTTCTCTAAATCATTTGCCTTTTCCATTATATCTAATTTTTCTAATTATTGTTCACTTCTATTTTTATTTTTTAATTGTTTAGCTTCTTCTCTCAACTCTTAAGCAACTCTGATCATTTCATCAATATCTTATTCTTATTTAAGAAGATCCTCGTCATTAATTTAAGTTACTTTTTATTATGGTTCTGAAAAAGCCTCAGGATCAACTGAAATAACTTCGCTTTATTCATTTATATCATTATTACTCTCCTAAATATCCTCTTAAACCTACTAGATATTATCTTATTATTCTATGCTTATCTCATCCAAATTTGCTTCAGAAATCTTCACATTTTCTATTTTTACTTCATCTGCATGAATAACAACATCCTCGGTTGATGAAGTATCCTCAACTTATTTCTCTTCTGATGCAATTGATAATTAATCATGAAGGATTTCTTTTGCATCTTATTATTAAGGAATATCATCAGCATTCATAGATGATATCTCTGTATTATCCAATTTAATATCTTCAATTTAGATCTCTTATTTTGGTTCTTCCTCTTAATTTACGATATTATTTTCTTAATTATCAAATGCAATATCTTCTTATTAGAGTACTTAATCATTATTATTAGTTTCTGAGTTAGATTACAAAATCTAATTAGATTCATCTTAATTTTATTAATTATTTTATTGTTCTTAATTTTAAATTGAATCATTTTTAGGTTCTATAATTTAAACTTCATCTGTTGTCAATTTAATTTCTTGTAAATTTTGATTATCTATAGGTTCTTCAGTTACTATTTTTACATCTTCAAACTATTATTGTTAATTGTTTTCTTTTTATTATGAATCCTCAACTTATTATTATTATTATGAATCCTCAACTAATTATTATGAATCCTCAATTTATTATTATTATTATGAATCCTCAATTTATTATTATTATTATGAATCCTTAACTTATTATTATTCTTATGAATCCTCAACTTGTTATTATTATTATGAATCCTCAACTTATTATTATTATTATGAATCATCACTTTGTTGTTGTTATTAATCATCAACTTATAGTTATTAAGAATCCTCAATTTATTGTTACACTTATTAATCATCAACTTATAGTTATTATGAATCATCAAGAGAAATAGTTTCAGATTATTAATTTTCTTATGTAGATTCAAGATCTAATTTAATATCTTCTAATTAATCAGATGGAGCTACAGTTATTTACTATTAATTTTGGTTATCGAAATTAGAATGATCATTAAATTTAATATCTTCTATTTAATTATTTTAAGATTGTAGATTTTCATCAATATTTTCTAAATGAATATCTTCAGCAATTAGTTTTTAATCAGAATTCGATTGTAAATCTTAATTTTCTAATTTAAATATTTCTAAGGATTCGTTTTGTTTGAATTCTACTTGATTAGGTTAATCATCACTCACAATTTCCAATGATCGATGAGTAGGATATACTTCAATTGAAGAATCTTTAACAATTTCAATAGATTAATGATGCCAAATTTCAAAAGACTTTTGTTAATCTAAATGTGTAATTTCTAGGGATTACTGTGCTTATACTAAGCTCCTAAGCTGAATTAATAATTTAATAATTACATGGCATTTTACTTCTTAAATGGATGGAATTCCGCTACTTCTTATTACTAGTAGTTCTGATAACCTACCAAATCAATTGGTTACTCTTCATTTGTGATTATTATGCACATATTCATTTATCCATCATTATCAACAATTAGATTACCATCAAGTAAATCTTCACCAATTAAATCAATTATTACCAATATTGAAATTATTAGCATGAGTATTGGTGGCTAAAACACTAATAAAAGTTGGTCTCTAAATGATTATAGGAATTTGTATCTCATTTCCAATAGCTACACGATTAAAACATTCTATTTAATAGTTCTCATCATTATCTATAGCTAAATAGGCAAATTATGCCTCAATCTCATCGGATGCCATCACTTATAATGTGAATCCTTATTTTTAATAGATACTTATGTACCTTCTTAATTAACCTCATGAATTTCTGCAAATATATCACCTTGACCATTAAGAAGTGCAATGGCCACTTAAGGAATTTACTAAAAAGGTTATTAGAAGAGTATTTCCTTAAATTTATTATATGAATTACTTTTGATTGAATTTATCCTCCTCCTTCATTTTGAATCAGAACCGTTCCATAATTCTGACTAAGGACAATCACCAATAAAGTGACTAATAGATAGCATTGTTTGACCATTTTTTTATTATAATAAAAACGGATTGTAATTAATACATTCTCAATATAATACTTATTATTATTTATTTAACTGAATGGCAGAATAAGGTAGATATAGCAAATTAAGTGAAGAAGAAGCTGCAGCTCAATTTGAATTAAGGTACACATCCAAATTTACTTAAGAAAATAATAATTATTAGGCAATTTGTAAGAACAATACCAAAATGCAAATAGTTAAAAGAATAAAAAATAATCCAAATCATAATAACAATAATCAAACAAATAAGAATTTATTGTTTTCAATCCTACTAAAAAATAATCATCTTAATCATCTAAAAATCCCATTAAAAAACTATAATTTCTAAAGGAAGAATCTCATTTGCAAACTCCTCCTCCAGAATAACCAGAATAAGAAATCGAGTACTAAGTTTAATAACCTGTGGATCCAATACCCCCTGAACAATCTCCTTTAATTGAAAAACCACAAAAACCTAGTATCAAAAAGATGTTGCTTAGAGATATAGGTAATCTAGATCTAGAAATCTAAAGATTAACTAGAGAAACCAAAGACTTTTAAAATGAAAAATAGTTGAATAAATCTCAATTATCCTAACAACCAAAAAATCTCAAGGAATCTCTTACTAAACAATTACCTAGACCTAGTTCATCATAGCAATAATAATAATCAAAAGCTTATTATGAATTAAGACAAAGACCCTCAAGTAAAGAATCAAGAATTTCTGATGCTTCATATACTAAAAAAGCTGAATGTTTCAAAGGAGTCATAAGAAGTTCAAGTTTAAAAAAATTACCTCAACCTTCAAAAACCAATTATAATTTTTTATAATTAAGAAGTGCATCTGAAAAGAGAATTAATTAATCAATCAATAAAACAAACACAGTAGAATCTGAAAATAAAGATATAACATAAAAAATTGCACAAAGTGAAAGAAAAATACCAAAACCAATGATCTAAATGAATAGAAGTCAATCTAAATAAGATACTCCAACATATGAAAAAAAATCGAGTACTCCTGTTAAATCAATTTTAAAGGTCTAATTTAATTCTATTCCTGTCGAGTGTAGTTCTACTAAAAATAATAGTAGTTCCTATGTAAACTCTTTCTTTAAATTAGTTTCATTAGCATAAAGAATCATACAATAGTTAGATAAGTTTTTCTAAAAATAAATGTGTTGAAGCACAAATTGAAGAAGCTGTATAATTATATAACAACCTTAAATCTTTAATGCAAAATAAAACAAGTGTTTTATAAGCTAGAAAAGATGGAAATCTTATTCCAAGAAAAACTGCTGATTTTTTTGTATTCATTATTATCTATTTAGTACCATAAAGAAATTTAGAAACCCACTTTATACTGAAACTTCAAATTTTGATAATGTTAATTATATATTCATTATTTCTATCCGATTACTTTTAGAATATTATTTAATTAATTTTTTTATAACTATCTTCTATTCTGTTTAAAATACTTCTTCAAGTTATATAATCATCTTTTTAATTTGCAATCTATAAATAAGTATTCAATTATAAAAAATAATACAGTAAATATGTTGAATTTATTTCCTCATCATTTCAATTAAATTAAATACATTTTTCTTTGCAGATAAATTTCACCTTTTATTTTTTAAAATATAAAGCTTGAATTCTCTAAAATAAATAATTTAATGTCTTTTATATATTGATTAATCAAAATTAGCCTCATTATATCTTTGCATGGTCTAATATCTAAAATAAAATAGTTGATTATATTTAGAAAGATCTATATATTAAAATTCACCTAGAAATGTTGAATAATATTTGGATCATTTCTCATTAATATTTTGATCTTGCAACCAAAAAAAATAATTAAATTTTATTTTTTTTTGTCTAATGAATCGATTACTTATAATTTTCTATTATATTTTAATAGTTTGATTACTGATTTTTTAATAGTTAATCTTTTTTATTAAAATAAATTAACAAATTGTTTTTGTTTATAATATTCAAAACTTTTTCAAAAAATATTTATTTATCAATTGACATTCCTTATATTTTCAACTACTGTTTTAAAACCCTTATAGTATCGCACATCATCCTCATCATCCATGCTACTATATAAGTAAACTATTTTTTCTATAACGAATCATGTCTATATATACCTTTAAATAAATTTTTATGATTTATTTTCTTTAGAGTCTCTTCCTCTAAGAATTGCCATTAATTTTAAGTTGTATACATGAATGATAATTAAAATATTTATAGTATCAAAAATTATATAAAATTCAATAACGCTAGATGGAATTTTTATTTAGCTTAAGGTTTAATATATGCCTAAAATTAGTAATCGATTTGATTATATGTCAAGTTTCTTCTAAATTTTATCAATAAAAGAAAATATCTAAAAAAAAAATTAGAAATTGAGAGTTTATTCTATATTATGCCTTAACAATAATGAACACCACCAAAAATAAATATATAACTAAAAAAATAAATTATTATTTTTAATTACCTGGACTTTATGACATTGTGACTTTTTGAAGTTGGAAGATAATTTTAATTAAACACACATTCCTAAATATTATCTTAGAACATAAAATATATTATAATTTCAAATTTTTAATGATTTCATTGCTTCTTACAATTAAGTTTCTTTCTCTTTACCTTTTGCAATTAAATGTTGTCTAACTTTATCAAATTCTTCTATGTCTTTCTCATGAGATTTGATATATTCATTAACTTCATTTACAATATCTCCTTTGGGTTTCAAAATAAAGCTAAAAATATTATTTAATTTGCTACCATCTACCAATAGGTTGATATGTTTTTTATTGATCAACACTGCCCAATTCTTTTAATGTAATATTACATTTTTGAATGTTTCTTTTTAATGAAGTTATTGATGCTTCGTATTATCTGACTTTGGCTAATGTGGTTAACACATCTTTTTCTAAATCCATTGCTTATTAGATTTGATTCTCTTTCTCTTTACTAATTTACTACATATTAAAATAAATTTATATTATTCATTTTTAATTAATATCATGTATTTTGAAAAAGTTGATGATGTATTTTATATTCTGAATTATAGTAAAGAGTTATAAAATTTCATATAGTAAGATAAAATTTATAAATTCTAGATCAAAACCTTAACATAAAATAATTCAGACCTAAAATAAAATTATTTATCATATAATATGTTTTTGAGATAAAAAAGAAAAATGAGAATAGTTTTTTAATTTATTTTGGATTTAAATATTATTTTTTTAAAATCATATTAATATAAAAAGTTTTAAATTAAAATTAAGAAAGATAGGAAGAAATTAAGAGATAATTAAATTATTAGTCTTAATTTGGAAAGAAATGAAATGAAAAATGATTTGAAAACAGATTGATAAAGATAAATAATTGATAATAGGATTGAATGAATAATAAAATATTAAAAATATCTTGTTAGAATTTTGATTATAAAATAATATATGTAGAACAATATTGAGTACAATAATCAATATGCATTCAAATTCGATTCCTATTTTAAAAAAGAAATCGAACAAAACACATAAATTGATTAAATTATTAGAAATTAATGATGAAATGTGTGATAATTGCTACGATACTTTTATCAGTCACATGTATAGACTTTGTGGCTGATGAATTTCGATGGCCTGATTGGCCTATTGATTACAGTTTCAAGACTTGGTCAGGATTGATAGACTTTAATGATACTGGAGTCATGAGGTTAATATAGATTCTATATAAGAAATTTGCATTATGTATTTGTAGAGAGCCAAACTGAGAATGCAGAGGTAGAGCCATAACCAGTAATACTTTGGCTTAATGGAGGTCCAGGATGTTCATCAATGTTGGGTTTGATGTAAGAAATTGGACCATTTGTGATTGATAATGGAGAAACTGAATACAAAGAAAATCCATGGTCTTGGAATAAGAAAGCACATTTATTAATATTAGAATCACCATTTGGAGTTGGATTTTCTAAACCAAGCCCAGATAAAAATTATAATTTCACTGATGAAAAGACAGGAGAGTTTAATTATTAGGCCATAAGACGATGGTTTGATACATTCACATATTATAGAGGTAGAGATTTCTATATAGCTGGAGAGTCATATGCAGGTATTTAAATTATTGATTTTAGGAATGTACATTCCTTATACAGCATAAGCTTTATTAGAGGGAGAGAAAAATGTTGATGAGGATGAAAAAATAAACTTCAAGGGAATTTTAATTGGAAATGGTGTGTTAATTAACAATGAGAAGTTTAGAAGTTAAACCGCATTAAAGTTCTTGGGAAGAAGATCTTTTATAGATTATACAAATTAATTTATTTTAAGTCATAATTGTGCTGCACAACCACTTTCAGCAAGTTGTAGATAAGCTAAGAAATCATTGGATGATGCAATAGCTTTAATAAATCCTTATGGAGTATATTCTTATTGTTGGGGTGATAGTACTATAAAGGAATTCAAAGTTGAGAGATAATCTAAACATAGATTTAGTTATACACCTTGGTTAAATTTATTTGAAGATGATGATGATAATAATGCTCCATGTATTGACTTTGGACCTTTAGCGAATAAATTAAATACTGAAATATATAAATAGGCTTTTCATGTGGATAATGATACTTTATGGACTGGTTGTAATGATCAAATTTATGCCTAATATACCAAATCAGAAGGAAGTTATTTGATTTTACCTGAATTATTTAAAGCAGGAATTGATATTCTTCTATATTCTGGCGATTAAGATTTAGCTGTGAGTATGGTTGAGACTTTAGAAAGTATTAAATAGATACCAGGTTATAAAAGGATTAAAGATTGGACTCCTTATATGAATCAACATCCAGGTGAATTATAGAATCAATTAGCAGGATGGATTGAAGAATACAATTATTTTAGATTCTAAGTTATTAGAGGTGCTGGACATGTAATTTAAATATTTTTATTGTAGATGGTTCCATAAGATTAAAGAGAGAACTCTTGGTTTATGCTCGATAACTTTATTAACAGAATTAGAGGAGCTTGACAAATATAATATATATATATATAAATTTTATATATTTTATTTGTTATTATTATTATTTACATTTGAAATATGCAACAAATTCCAACTACTTTATTGAAATAATTCATTCAAAATTTACCTTTAAGTGAATTCTGTTTTGCTTATGGTTCAGCTGTATAACCTTAATTTAATTATGATTATACAAAAAGTAAACCTATGATTGATTTAATTCTTGCTGTCGATAACGTTGAAGAATGGCATCTCCAAAATATCCAAATAAATCCTACAGTATTTCTATTACTACAATATAGCATTATAGTGGATTAAGTTATTATTTAGGTAGTAGATTCATTTAAAGAATGAATGTTGAAATATTCCCAATTCATTTTAGTCCTTTTGTTCAATTTTAAGATCTTTAATTAAAATATGGTGTTGTATCCTCCAAAGAACTTATCAAAGATCTTGAAAGTTGGAAATGGCTATCCATTGCTGGACGTATGCAAAAACCAATACTCACCATTTAAGAATTTGATAATTTAAGATTTCAAAGAGCTTATATCTCTAATTTGTAAAGTGCTGTAGCCATTTCTATCTTAATGGATTTTAAATCATCAATGTCATTATAAGAATTACTCTATAGTATTATGAGTTTATCATATTATGGTGATATAAGATTTACATTAGGAGGAGAAAACTAAAACAAAGTCTTTAATATTCTTAAAGGAAATTATAAAAATATTACAGATCTCTATCTATCCAATTTAGGAGATCTAAATAATTTAATCTAAATACAAAAAGATGGTCATATCTTAATTGATTAAAGCATCCAATCTTTGTAATCTATATACACATATATCTAGGGAATATCTGTGTTCATTGATACCTGGATAATTATTAAGTATTGTTTTAGGAGAAAAAGATAATATGGGAACTTTAAAAATGATGAGTTAAGATAAAATTAAAGAACTCATTAAAGAAAGTGTTAAAAGAAAAAATCAATTCTCTTCTAGACGCATGTTGTTTTATAATTTAGCAATGATTTCTCCTTTCTTAAGTGTTAAATATGGAATTTAGAAGTTAAGCAAACGCTTTAAATGAGTAAATTAAATATTATACTAAATATATATTATTCACAATTAAATGAACTACAAATAGTTGTATGAAGAGATGGCTCAAAAGTATCAATAAATGGAAGAAGAATATAATTAATTTGTTGAGGAAAGCCAAGCTTTGGAAGATTAATAATAAAAGAATATTGAATCATTAAATAAATAACTTGCTTAGACTTAGAATTCTCTTCTACAACAAAAAGAAGAAACTCAAAAAGCTAGAGTAAATATTATTTTTATTCTTTAGAATGAATTGTAGTCAATTTAAAATCAATTAGAAAAGTAACTAAATAAAAAGGAAGCATAAATAGTTGAATTACAAAAAACTCTGCAAACCTATAAAATGCAAGTTATTGATCTAGAAGTTGATTAAGATTTGAATAACAGCAAAATTAGGTATATTTCTCTATTAAATTAAGACAGCTAGAAGAAACAAATAAAGACTTAGAGGTGAAATTAGATAGAGTTCTCGAACAATTAGCATTGGCACATACTGATTTAGATGCTAATAAAGCTTAATCATAAGAAGATATTGAACGGCTAAAATAAAAACTAAAAGGTATTCAATATTATTATATTGTTAGAAAATGAAGATGAATTAACTGCAGCCAAATCCTCTAAAATACATATTACAACAACACCAGAAATTGTTAAAATGCCAAAAATTGATTCCTTAAGAGCAAATGCAGCTGGATTCAATAAAAGTTTAACTCTTATTCAAGCATTAATCAAAGATCTTGATGATAAAATGTCCTTAATCAGAAATCAAAAGTCATGACGAAATTTATTTATTGTGTTATTTTATTATGTTATTTTATTATTATTAAAGTATTAAAAACTAAATAAAAGCTTAACAAAGTCTCTCTAATTCGAATAGATAGAGTAAACATTATCTAATATAATTAAAATAACTTAGCTCCTTAAACACTCATAATTCACATAAATACAATAATATAATTGAAAATTTATTAATTATAGCTGGAACAAATGGAAAAAGGATCTATCACAATTAAGATGAGTAAATTAATTTAATTTGTTTACCTTCATATATCGAATTTTAGAATAAGAATAAAAATACATCAATAAAAAAATGAGATTAATAATTAAATGATTTCTAAAATAAATATTTATAAGAGCACTTAAAGTACTTTTTAATTAAGAGGAAATATTAATTTTGAATGAACTTTTTTGAATCTATGACACGTTAAGTGAAAAAAATTTAAGTAATATGAAAATTTAATATCTCGTATGAGAAACTAAATTTGAGAGACAATTGCTATATTGTTTTCAGATCTCTTGATCCTGAAAATTACAACTATAAGATTTAATCATATGCATATTCTAGGAAAATAAACTGATATTAATCGCAAAAGAAAAAAGCTGGAAAAATCAAATAAAATTGTCCTGTAATTTTTGGGCCAAATTGTAAGTTATGTAAAGTTTTTTAAAAGGAGGCAGAATAAAAGAATACTGACTTAAAAATATTATTAGGAGAATTTTAAGTTTTAAGTGATAAAAAAATTCAATTTTAATGCTTCATAAAATACCTCAATAAATAATATTGTTATTTTTTATATTAAAACTTCAATTAATTAAGAATGATTCAAAATGAAATATATTTTAAATTATTTAAAATAAAAGATAGAATATCAAAAGTGTATATAGATATTGATCATAATGTAAAGGCTATTGTAAATTTAAATATTAATTGAAATAGGAAAATGTCTTGAATTTATAAAATAATAATATGATAATTGATTTATTAAATGAAGTGTAAATAGTTAATGAATGTGAAATTTCAAAAATTAATTTAGAAATAGTTAATAAATTAGTGAAACAATTAAAGTAAAATGTGTGAATTCAGAACTATTTTAAAGATTTTAGAGGCAGAATTTGATTTTAAATGTTTTTTAAATAAATACAAAAAATTAATATATATTTAAAAAATTGATGAGTAGACGTAAAAGTTCAATTAGTTCTTAAAAAGATCAGAAGAAAGATAAAAAATAAGATCAAGAAACTTAAGAAATGGCAATAAAAAAAAAAGTGAAAATTGAGAAAAGAGTAGTAATTAAAGTTCCATTTGCTGATATTCTCTCATCAGATGACGATTAAAATGAAATTAGTTAAATACTATATGGAATTAGATCTAAATTCATTAAGGATGTTCCTAATCTTGACTCTCCAATTCTAGTAGGAAGAAGTGAAACAAAAGAAGATTCACAATTATTCTGAATGATTTAAGCTTATTTATATTTAATGTAGTTCTAATATATCCTTTAAAAATCTTTATCTTAATACGTATTAAAAAAGTATTAATAAGAGAGAATTTATAAAAATGATGAAAGTGCGTCATTAAATAAAATTAGTATAAAATGTATATCAATGAGCTCGTTCTCTTATTTTCCATTAGTGCATATAAGAATTTAATTTAACATTAAAGTCACTAAGTCTATCTTTTTGATTTGATTGCATTGTCTAATTTAAGATTTATTTATTAATCGAATGAGTTGCATTGATATTCATACAATTTCCATCATATCCAACTGAGCTATGTCTACTTTTTTCAGGAACATCTATAATAACTGAACCATTCTTTCTTAATTATTTTGGTTTCATTTTTTATTCATAATCTTAGAGTTATTTCATAAAACCTGGATTTGGATTTATATATCTTCTTCTTTATTAGATATGTCGAAGAGTTTAATTTAAATTCCATTTATACTTTTGCATCATATATGCAGCACAAATTGCAGCAGATCTTGATATTCCAGCATAACAATGAATCAAAATATTGGTTTTAAGAGAATGGCTATCTATGAATTTGATAGCTTAATCAAAGTATTTATATAACGGGAAATCTTCACAATCATCAGCCATTATCCACTAAATTAAATATTATATTGTATTTACCAATTTTTATGCTCCTCTGATTTGAATTGATTAATCTATAACAGAGAGAACTGCCCCTATTTAATATTTTGATAGTAGCTCTGAATTCTAAGCAGCATCTAGATTTCCTAAATAAACACCACCAACTCCATTTAATGGTGCTATTATACAATTCATACTATTTGGCAGACAAGAATTATTAACGAACATTTTAATAAAATTTATGTAATTATTTTATTTCTAACCACATATTTCTTAAATCATTTAATATTACTTCTTTATATTTAGTAAAATGAAGAAGAAATTATTTATAAAAATTATTAACGATATCATAAAAAATAAATAAACAGTTCCAGGTAAATTAATTATTTTTAAAAAAAAAATTTTCTCCTAATATTTCTATTTAAGAAGAAAATTTTATATTAAGATATATCCCTATTATTTAATCATATTTCACTAAACTACCCACTTAAGAATGTTATTAATTAATAAATAAGAATTCGTATAAATTGAAATTATAATAAGAGTAAATATAACCTTTATCAGTGTATAATAGTTTTTGAGGATTATTGAGATGAAGTGTTAAGGATAAAAATTATAAAAATATTAGGATGAATAAATATAAATTAATAATTCATTTTTTTGAGATATACGATTTCTTAATTGAATAATTGTAAGTATTAGAATTATACACTAGATTAAGCTTTTAAGGTTATAAATTATATTATCCCTGAAGAGTTTATAAATATTAATACCTAAACATAGAAAGATGGTTATTATACGGAAATTCTCTTATTAGTAGATTTATTTAGATTAGTCTATTACTACTATTATTTTTATTAAAACTATTATTGTTTAGGATCTTCTTTCAGGCCTGGTAAACCAACGACTCTATTAATCCTTTTGTCTTATTCAGAGCCTAATCTACTTTATGGAAGAGTATCATTAAATTAAATTTTAAATGATTGATTGAATGTTTTATGCATTTATGATTTGGTATCTTCAACTTCTTTAATAGTTTCAGTAGTTTCATCTCCCATTTTGTAATTGTACAATTATTTTTAAACAAATGATTAATTTTGAATTATTTAAGGTATGGCTTTCTCTTATATCTTTATTGGTTTTTGTTCATAAAAATCAAATTGATTATTGATGCTAAGTTTAGAGTCATCTCTTTCACAACTAATTCTCCTCTAAAAATTACTTTTAGGTCTAATAACATTTTCTTTATTCCATAGATCAGAAAGATAAGGATGTTCTAAACAATCTAAAGAAGTCATTCTTTTATGTGGATCCATAATCAAGCACATCTTTAAGAAATTGAGACCTTTATTACACATCTTACCTGAATATCTCTTTTCAATAGTTTCTAATTTAACAATTTCTGGAAACTTCATTCCTATATATCTTTAATTCTTCTAAAATTTCTCTAACTGTTCTTAGGTCAATGGTCCTATTATTTTCTATATAAGATATAATTAATCCATCTCATTTTCACCTGGAAATAATGGTTAACCATCTATTAATTCTCCCATAATACAACCAATAGCCCAAATATCCACTTACTTTCCATAATTATTGGATATGAGTAATTCAGGAGATCTGTACCATCTTGTAGCCACATAATCAGTCAATTATTCTGTATTTTATATTGTCTAATTATATTAATTATATTTACTCTTGCAAAGCCAAAATCACATAACTTTAAATTTAATTCATTATCAATCAGTAAATTTTCAGGTTTTATATCTCTATGTGCAATTCCTACAGAATGACATGCATGTAAAGCAAGAACCAATTAAAATATCACTCTTTTTATGCTTTCTTACTATTTTACTACTATTATTATACATCTAGAGTTCTTCTCTCTTCTAATAATTCTAATAAGTTTCTATCAACGAATTGAAATACTAGAAATATTTTGCCTTTCTTCTTAAACGCTTCCTTCAATTAAATAATATTTGGATGCTTTAACATTCGTAACATTTTCACCTCTCTTTGAATACTCTTCTTTACTGCTTCATCATCCTCTGTTTCTTTGAATTTTTTTATAGCCACTGTAAGAAATACTAAAAAATACTAACCCCATTCATTAGTCTCCTTATTTTTGCATTTTAGTACTATTCCATAAGCTCCTTCACCTACTACACCTTAGATTTCATACTTATTCATTATTATTTTATATTAATTAACAATCCCTTTTATCCAAAAAAATTGTAATTTATCAAATAACTTCAATTCAACTCAATATAAATATCTATATTTTTAATACTAATAATTTCAAATACTATAATCTTTCAATCACTTTAAGAAACCTCACTATTAAGTTTAAATTAAAGCAACTGAATTTATTTGAATTCTTATTAATATTTATTAAAAAATTATTCATTTTCAAAATTTTCCAAATATAAAAAATATTTTTTGTTCTGACATAAAAAATTTACACCTATATAAATTTAAATTCTTCAAAAAATCTAATTTAATTTATAACTTAAGACTTGCAACTCTAAAATTTAGTCTTGAATCTTATATTAAAGCAGTCAAGTTATGATTATACTTTTTAATAGAATAATTTTATTTTCTGTCTTCAAATTCAATCCTATTATTTGAAATGCTTTAGAATAAGATATTTAGACTGAGTTAAATGTGTTATTTCTAAACAAATTAAGAAATAGACAGGAGTATAATATCCAGTATCATATATTATTTTATTAAATAAAAATATTATAAATTGAACATTTTGGAATGATATGGGAGTGATATATTAATTGAAAAACATTTTTTTATGAGAACTAAAGGAGTGGATGACAAGTTAATTATTTTTATTTTTAATATTAATACCCGTTTTTTTTATATTATCTGGAAACGGGTAGGTTACGCTTATATTCATTATTTAAGATCATAAAAATATTGATAATATTAATGAAATTGACTCTTGCTCTGGTATTATTAGTAACATTGAGTTCAGCCACTACTACTCATGATTAAATCATGGCCTTTTTATAAACAGGAACAAAGGCTATGGATGCAATTGATACAGTATTTGGTTTGTTAAATGATCTGATACAATCAAATAAAGATGCTTAATTTGCAGCTGACTAAAAGAATGAAACAGATGAATGGGTTGGTGCTTAGTAAGACTTTAATAATTATATTCAGAACAATTGAATAATTTACTAAAATTAAGAACTTGAATCAAAAGTTATTCCAATAATCAATTGAAAATAGAGCCTAATATGAATAGGATTTATCAGACACCAAAAATTATCTTGCCTGGAATGAATAAAGATAAGATGAGATTAATAGAAAGATTGAAGTTTTACTAGATTAACAATGTTTAAGCAATCAACTTTTTGTTAGATCAATAAAACAAAATAGAGAAGCTCTAGAAGTTGTGAGATTACTTAAATAAGATGTTGCTGGATATATAATAAATGGAGATGCTTTTGAGCTAGTTTAAGTTAAGAGCGTTGCAGAAAAGCTTAAGTCATATAGTAACACATTTAATGAACATGAAATCAATTCTTTCCTTTCATTGGCTAATAAATAAGAAGATGGATCTGTTAGTAGAGGAGCAACTCTTGCTGAAAGAGTATTATCAGTATTAGAAGGATTAGAAGCTAATCTCTAAGCATCACTTGAAGCTCTTGAAACTAATGAAATCAATGCTTCTTGGGAATTGGCTGGATGGGTATCATTAAGTGAAGCAGAAGTTGCTAATTTGAAAGTTGAATATGAAAGAAAATAAGTTTATGCTGATAGATTAGCTACTGTAATATTTATTAAATAATTAATTCTAGTAAATTTAAGCAGCTCTTGCTTAATAAGCTAAATCCAAAATCATTTTATAAGAATCTTAAGATGCTCTTGATTAAGCCTAATCAGATTTAGAATCTAAAAGAGCTGATTATGCTGAAGCCAAGGCTAAGAGAGATGAAGAAAATGCCATCATTGAATAAGTCATCATTATTTTCAAGAAATAAGTTGCCTCCTGGTCTGGAAGATGATATTATTAATTCCATAAAAATATTACAAATATTTAGTAAATAATTAAATCTACAAATTATTAATCAAATACTAAAGTTACTATCTTATAAACTAAAATCAACAATCTTAATAAAATCTTATTCTCTTTATTAGATTCTATCTATTTAACATCTTATCATTAAATTTTTGTTTATCTTTTTTATTTTCCTTCTAACAATTTAACTTATTTTTAGTCTTTATTCTATATTTATTTTTAGAAATTCTTTAGTTGTTATTACAATTTTCTAAATCTTTTAGTTTCTGTTTTTTTTATCTTTCCATAGTTAAATTTTTTTTTAGTATTACATAAATTATTTCTTAAAATTCTCAACTTATTAGTGTAATTTGTGTAATGTATTTCTAAATTTCATCTCATTTAGAATTACTTTCACTCTCGATTTATTTTATAATATAATTATAAAAGCTATTTATAAATCCTTAATTTATTTCTTCTATTTTTGAATTTTAACATTGGATTACACTTATGTTTCTTTAAGCTTTTTTACAATATTTGTATCTGAGTCTCATATCGATTATTATTAATTTAAAAATTTCATTTATTAACTTGTCTTCAGAATCATTAAAAATCATTGCTAATTTTCACATATGGTATTGGAATTCATTTATTAATATCGAAGTACAATTATAAAATAAAAAAATAAACGAACAGAAACAACAAAAATCTACCAAAAGATTATTCTAATGACATTGACAAATGTTATTTTAATGTATATAATGTATCAGGCAACAAGTATACATGCACCACCTACAGCCTTGATTCTTCTTTCTGCAGTTTTGCTAAAGAATTTAGCTTTCACAACAACTGGTTGATTTGGTAATCTTCCTTTACCCAATACCTTGAAATAGCCTGCCTTTGTAACATCAATCACTGCAGCCTTATCTTTAGATTTGGAATATTTTTCTCTAGTTTCGTCTGTGACAAGAGACCACAATTTGTCAATATTTACTACTGGCTTATGAAGTGTGTTCTTCTTTAAATGAAAATGTCTCATTCCATTCTATTTATTAGTATTATAGATACTTTTTAGAAATATCCTGGATGGTATTTGTTAAAGTTGATTCTATGATGTGTCAAACCTCCTGAAACACCTCTACCACTTGGATGTTTTCTGTGCTTTCCAACTCTACCATAACCATGGCAAACATGTCCTCTCATCTTTCTGCATTTTCTTAATCTGCTAACCATTTATTTTTATTTTAAAAAAAGATTTTAATAAAGTGAATAATTACTATATACAATTTCTCAACCCTCAAATTTATTTCTTGAATTTTATCACAATCACAAACCTCATAGCTTTTAAATATTTATTTAAATACATTCTAAATTATATAAATAAGATATTCTTAAATATCAATTCAATGAAGAACATTTAATCCTTTCATTTTATTTGATGACACTTAATTTTATTTACTAATTAAATAAATATTATATTCTTAAGTTTATTTATAATTTGATTATCTTATTCTTTCTTGTAAATATTTATCAACTCTCTATTAAGAGAGCATTCATAATTTTTTGTTGAAACTTTAAAAAATACAATATATAAATTATATTATTAATGATTAAACATCATAAATAACTTAAAAATACCCAATAGCTTTAATCATACTTTCATCTCAATATTTTAATTTATAATTTATGTATAAACCAAGTAAAAGTAAATAAATTAATTAATCAAGTTAAAATTGATTGATATTTAAATAATTCAACTTTCTAATAATAATAAACTTCTAATCTATTTATTTATATTTATTTTATTGATATTATAAAAAAAATTATTATTAAGAATGAAAAGAAAGCATACATTATTATTAAGAAAATTAGTTGGGGAATCAAGTCAAATGAGTTGGCCATTTGCTGATTAGGATTTACATTCTAGTAATATTTTTCAAAGTAAAAAAGTTGTAATCTATTAGCTTAGAGTCCAGATTATTAAATATTAGATTTTAGTCATAAGAATTCAACAAATGAAATTCTATCTCGTTCAATAGTTGGCAAAGTGGATGTTTTCAACAAATAGGCTAATGGTCTTGAAAAGCCTATTCGTTTTAGTTAACCTGTAAAGTTATCTAATATGTAAAAGAAGATTAAAAGAAGTTATAAAATACACATATGCTTTTAGCAAATACGAATGAACCATCAAGTCTAAATTCATCCTATAGAAGCAAAAAAAACATAACAAATTAGTAATAAGTAATTCAGAAAACTGGAGACAATAATTTTGAAGTTCTAGATAAATATGAATTAATACAAACGATGGAAAAAATATAGAAAATAATGAAGAAAAATGAAAAATATGCTCAAGATTAACTGTAGAAAATTTCTTAGACAGAAAAGATATTGAAAACTTAACATGAAAGAGCATTAAATAAACATGAAAAGCAAATATAAGTCTGGAATGAATTATCAACAAAGATTAGTTCTCGGATGAAAAACAATCAAAGCACTTTAATAGAAAGATAGGCTAGTATTTTTATATTTTAATATATAGAGTATAGATCTCGGTTAGATTCTTTAGACATGTTTGAAGAATTAAAGCCTGAAGAATCAAAAAATCCAGTTATAACATGGCATTAAAGATTAAGATCCCAATATAAGCCTTAAGTATTTATTTTGTTTAAATTAAGAAAGTTATTCAAAAAGAAGAATAGGAAAGATTATAACTAAAATAAGATTTATTAGAATAAATACCTAACAGAGAACTATTAGAAATTCCTAATCCTTAGAAATTGATTTCCGATATCAAAAATAAAAATGGGTATGATAAAGGTAGATCTGTTTCAGATTATAATGGATTAAAAGTAAATTAGTTATAGAATGTTAGTTAGTCGGATAGAGCGTTTATGAATAAGAATTAATGTCTTTAAAAAAAGATAAATCTCACATACAATAGTAGTACTACTATTATAAAGCTCCGAAAGAGATTAAAATTGAAGAGGAAAATCTTTGAGCAATATTTCATTATTATTTTAAATTTTATGCTAGTATATCAATAGTTTATGAGAAAAAATTCAGACCTTTGATCAGTTTAATTAAATATAATAGACTTAATTCTTATAATTATGATTTATGAACTTAGGTTTATGAATTATTGTTATTTTATATATAATAATACAAAATAATTGGATTGAATAATTAATTATTTGAAAATATTTTTGATAATAAGAAAATTTATATCAAAAATAGACCTAGTGAATTTCAGTCATATCTGTAAAAAAAAGGACCTTCTTTTATTTTAATAAAATTGATCCCTTATAATTAAAAGGTTAATATTTAGATAAAATTGAAGAATTGATATATAGGTACGAGAACCAAATAAATCAAATTCTTACAAAATCAAAATATTAGGAAAATTTATTTTAGATTTTTAAAATAACATATAGAAACCCATAGTCTTCCTTTATAATTAATTTTTGAATAGAGTCATTTATTAATGAACTAAAACTCAAATAGAAAAGCTTCCAAATAAATACTAAAGAATATCTATATGTTTCATTCATCAAGGTATGGCTAAATTGAATTTATTGATTGAAAAAATTTTAAATCATAATTGGATTGACTATTGTGAAGTTTTATTGTTTATATTAAAGATAATGGAAATTTAAAGAGTGGAATAACTTAGTAAAACTTTTGGAAGGTATTTTAACAAATTATTGTATGTAATGTAAAATTCATTTATAAGATTGCTCATCCATTCGATTCAATTAAGCCTTTTACTTTATTAACTATTTATATAAATAATCTTTACATCACTTCTTAAAGGATTGAACGGCTATACTTAAGAATTTGATTTAATAGAAAACTGAGATTCTTTAATATTGGAAGCAGAATTTGAAATTTCAGATTTCAATTATTGCGTATTAATTATTGATTTTATTTTTCTACTGTCTTCTAGATTAAATCCTGAAACTAACCCTGTGTTATTGTTAACAACTTCTCCAACTTTATGAATTTCATAAGTCCTTGTAACTATAGGCATATTCTGTATAGAGCTTTGTCTCTTTTTCTATAATTCATTTCTGAGCATGTTAATCTCTGATTCATATTCAGTAGCCTTAATATTATTTTATTTTACTCTTTCTATCAATATATCATGTTTAGCTTAAATTTAATCTTTCATTTAAATCTGCCTTTAGATTTCAGCATTCAAACCCTATATTCTTGTTTCGAGTTCCACTATTTTTTGATTGCTATCAATATTAATGATATTACTTTTATGTTTCTCGAACTACTACTTATTATTTATTAGTTTTTTCAGATATAACCTAATTTTCCACCCTTAAAGATCGAACGGTAGCTTGTAATTCTGAAATATTTTCTTAGAATTAAAGCATTTATTTATCTTTAAGAGATAATTAATTTTAAAGATTTTTCAATTGTGATTCTAACTATTAATTATTTTCTGTTTTTCTTCGATTCTCTTGTTCCAATCTACTAATTTTTTCAAAATCGATTTATTAATATCGCTCTTAATATTCCTAATTCTCTCTACTTATTTATTTATTTCTTAATTCAAGTTCATTACATCTTGACTTGTACTATGTACACTCATTTTAAATTTAGAAATACATCTTATTTACTTTATCTAGTTCGAATTTAATTGTTTCTCTGCTTTATTCTAAAGATTTCAATTACATCCTCAATGACTCAGCCTCACTTGAATTTGTAGAAATTTCACTTTAAACAGACAAACATTTTCTTTTCCACTATTCACTCTCTTCCAATTTAATTTTTATCATTTCATTTAACTTTTAATTTTCTTTTTGCATAAATTCAATTTAATTTTTTAAATCATTAATTTCTCTTCCTTTTTAATTCTCTAAAATTTAAATCTAATTTTATAACTCTTATTCTTTTCTTTCAAATTAAATTACCGCTGATCTCTATTTTTAGTTTTCTTCAAGCCTTGATTAATATATTTTCAATTAATCTTGGTATTCATAACTTGAACTTTAAAGATTTTTATTTTGTATTTTCAAATTCTGAATTTCATTTTCAAATGCATTTTAATTTTCTTTCATAGTTGATATTTGTTATTCAAGTTATCTTATTCTATACTTATCAGTTTCAGATGATACTTCTATTCTTTCTGTAACTGTTTCTCTAATAACTTCTTATTTTTTAGTTTATATCAGTTGTAATTCATTTTTTACTTATGACAATTAAGCCTCTAATTATTAAATTCTAAATTTATCTGCTTAAGATGGTACTTCTAGTGTCACAGTTTCTTTTATAATTTCAGATTTAATTTTATTTAAAGCGATGTAATCTTATTATAATTTATATAAATCTTGTTCTAATTCTAAGATTCTTTTTCTGTCTGACTCTCTACTAACTTCCACCCTTTCAGTCACCACTTCCTTAATAACTTCTTATTTCTTCTGTGATACTATTTATAATTCTAACCTAACATTATTTAATTGTTATTCTAGTTATTAAATTCTTAATTTATCTACTTAAGAAGGAACTTCAACTTTTATTGTCTCTGTTATTATTTCTTACTTCTTTTTATTAAGGATCTCATAATTTTTATTTAAACTTTCTAACTGTTGTTCTAATTATCTAATTCTAAATTTGTCTGCTTCTGAAGCTACTTCCACTCTTTCAGTGATTACCTCTCTTATAACTTCTTATTTCTTTTATGTTATAATTTATAACTCTGTTCTTAATTATTATAATTAAGATTCTAATTACTAAATCCTTAATTTATCTGCTTATGATTAAACCTCAACAGTAACAGTTTCCTTTATTACTTCTTATTTTTTTTGATTTAAAATCTAATAATCTCTTGATAATCTTTCCAATTGTTCTTATAATTGATATATTCTTTATCTATCTGATTCCATTGGAACTTCAACTCTCTCTTTTATTATTTCTTATATTACTTCTTGTTTTTTCTAACTGAGAATCTATAATTCTTATTTTAATTATGATAATTGAGATTCTAATTATTAAATTCTGGATTTATCTGCTTAAGATGGTACTTCTATAGTTATTGTTTCCTTAATTATTTCTTATTTTTTTTAATTTAATAACTAATAATCCCTTTGAATATTACTTAATTGAGATTCTAATTAACGTATTTTTATCTTGTCAGATTCTAAAGGAACTTCAATCTTTTCTGTTACATATTCCCGAATTACCT
This sequence comes from Paramecium sonneborni, assembly GCA_905182985.1. Classification (NCBI taxonomy): domain Eukaryota; phylum Ciliophora; class Oligohymenophorea; order Peniculida; family Parameciidae; genus Paramecium; species Paramecium sonneborni. Next base: position 301,833 of record CAJJDN010000054.1, read on the forward strand.
CTTATTTTTTTGAAGCTAATTATTAGAGTTAATATTCTAATTCTTTTATTCTTAATTTATCACTTTCAAGAGATTAAATCTCTCTGATTGTTTCAACAACTACTTAATTCTTTCTTCTATCTAATTCATAATATTTAGTTTTCCATAATGATAATTCTTCCTCAAGTTACGCAATCATTTTGATGTCTTCCTAACTTCTTACTTGTACTGTTTCTCTTATGGTTTCTCTTACAAATTCTTATTTTTAATTGTTTAATTGTTACAACTACAATTTTAAGAATGATAATTGTGATTCTAATTCCTAAATTTTTAACTTGTCTGAATTAGAGGAAACTTCAATAGTTTCAACTTTAACTTCTTATTTTCTTTTCAACATTTTTTCAAATTCCAATGTCTTATCCTATAATTACCTTTCTAAATCTCTACATTAAATCTTCAATGATTCAATTTCATACTCCTATTATTTGATTCTCTTCAATTCATCTAAATTAGATTTCTGTTTTTCTACAGTCATAGTATATGTTGTAATTTATTCTTTATATTTTTCTTCTCTTATTTAAAGTATTCTAATTTATTCTTATAATTAAATTAATTCCAACTCTAAATCCTAAACTCTTTATTTATCATAATCTGATTATGAATACACAACTTAATGAGAATCAAATTAAGATCTTATTTCAATCAATTGTTGTCTTATTTCTTAATGCTTCTATTATTCATCATAAAACTTTTCTTTCCACAATTTTACTTAAACTTCCAATTCCTAACATTATTACTCTATCATCCTGTATTCTCTTCTCAATTTCTCCAAATCCTTTTAATGACTTTCTTATTCAAACTAATATTATGATGCTTATTAAATTTCAATTCTCTTCTCTTATTATATTTTAATATCTCGAGTTTCTTTCTAGTAACGGGTTTCTAAATCTATAATCTTTTTTTATTCTATTGATAGTTGCTCATTCAATTATTTTACATAATCTTATTCACGTTATAATTTTTCATTAATCTACTTTAATTAACTCTCATAATACTCCTTTATATTTGATGATTAAGTGGCTTACTCAATTTTCAAAGAAAAATCTTTCTTTTATATAGATATTTAATTCTCTAATTATATAATCTATCTTTCAAGTTCAAATATTCTACTTTTATCTTTTTCAGATTGTCTTTAAACACCAAATTCTCCTTCTTTTTTTAATCTTTCATATTATTTATTTAATGATTGATTTTCTATTTCTAATGAGGATAAATGTTACCTTAAAGTCAATGTTTCAGATTCATATTTTTTTGTTATTTTTTATAATTACTCATCAATTTAAGTTTATTTCTATCGATCCCATTCTAATTTTTCAATCTTTAGTTACTCTTCAAATATAATACGTAATTCTTGTTCCATATTATTTAATTTATATTAAAGTCTCTAAATTGTTTCATCTTTTTCTTTAACAAAATAATCAACATTTGTATTTTTGTTTTAATGGTACATTACTTATTACTCAAGTTCTTTAGTTTCAATCTTATAAGCATTTATTTATTGATTTAATTGATTTATAGTATTTTCTAAAGTTCTAATTTAAGTTTTATATCTATCAGTTTCTAAACTATTTCTAGTTGCATTTTCTAATTGAGTAATACTTAAACGATATCCATTATTTTGATCCTGTAGTTATTTAATTTCTGTGATTAAAATTTATAATTCTTCTTTCATTTATTAATTTTCATTTCTGTAAAAATTTAATTGCTCTTCATATTAAATTATTTTCATTCTTTAATTATCATAATCTTTCATCTTACTTTCTAAAGAAATATATTTTTATTTCCAATTTTCTAATTCATTTTGAATGCTATGGATTTAATGACTATCCCTTTAGGCTTTGTCGTTTTAATTCTATTCATTTTATTTTTAAGTTTCATTAATTCTTATTTCCATTTAAATAATTCTTCTTTCACTCTCTTCTTTTTACATTTCTGCTGTTTAACATTTTTCTTACCATTATTTACATTAAGTTTAATAGAATATCGTTTCCTGCTTTAGTTAATCAATTTAATATTGCATATTACTCTTTGATTCAGCCATAGCAGATTCTAATTAAAATTGATTTTAATTATGAGCCTCAATCAATATTTGAATATCATTGTCCATCTCCTTAATTTTATCATTCAAAGTCTTTATTGTTCTTTCATATAATTCTCTATCTGAAGATCGAACCTATACTTCAGATTAATATCTTGCAATTTCTTATGTTAATTTAGTTATTTCATTTTAAGCTGTAGAGTTCCTTTGCTCTCTAACTTATCTTATTTCTAAATCTAAAGTCTATGCCCTACTTCTGTACATTTAGATTTCCTACTCATATTTACTTTTTAATCTCAAGAATTCATCCGCTTGTTTTCTTGACTATTCTAACTAAGCATTTAACTCAGATATTTCTTTGATAATTTAATATGATAATACCTTGTTAAGATTTAATGTATTGTTAAGACAATGTAAATATTTCTTGCTTGTATTGCTTCCTTAATAAATTGATTTGACTTTATTAATTTTCATCTATATTAAGCATTCTGAGCTTAATCAATTTTTATTTTTTTTGAAAAAACTAAAATACTCTTTATGTATATCATTCATAATTAATAAACTAATTTCTCACATTTTTGAGCTATCCTTGATATTTAAAATCAAGATATACCCTTAAATACTTATTCGAGAATTTATTTTGATCTATAAATAAATTTATAGCATATTATAAGACCATAATTAATTATTAATTACTAATGAGTCTAAGTAATTGTAATATATTTATTCTATATAAATTTAATTTAAATTCTAAACTTATTTTCATAAATTTTCTATTGTAGATATTTATAATTGATATATTTCATACAAATTTATGATAAGTCACAATTAAAATGCAAATAACAAAAAAAAGAACACAAGGATAGACACTATGATATTTTTCTTAGAATCTGGATTCTGCCTTTGAATATGAAATAACATTAATATGTTTGAACATTACTTGAATCTATTTAAACTTTTTTCAATCAATTCTAATCTCTTAATTAAATTGTTAGTAAGTTAAATTTACTCTCTTTCTTTTTCAGGTATTCTTAAAATGTTTGGAATCAAATATGAATATTTTTTCATTTCATTATAATTACTAAGTAAATCTGAATTTTGCAAACTCCAAAATCCAACTTAGGCTAAAAAAGAATGAAGAGTTTAATATGTTTAATCTTACTATTAATTTAGTAGAGCCTAATTGAAGAATTCTTTTGTATTATTTATTAAACTAGCTAATTATTTTTGGATTTCTATGTTGCTTATATCTATTTTTTCATCTTCTAAAGTAATAGCTGTTGCAAATTCAGATTCAAATATATATTCTCCTCCATTCTCAGTATTTAAGAATATATGAGAGAAATATGAATGAGCTATTTATATTTTATCCTAATATTAAACTTTAATTCTTGTTTTGCTTTTACTAATATACGCAGACATATTTTTCACTAAATATGCATTTGCATGTTTATCAACAAGAATAAAAATAATATGTTACTATAAGAGTTACTAAAACTAAATAACAGTTAGTGATTTAAATTTAATTGTATCTATTTCCACTTCTTCTTCAATCAAATATTTGAGAGATTGTTTTGTTCTTAATACTATTTTTTATTCATAAGTCTATCTACTTTATGGTTATATGTGAATGTAATAATTAAACTAATAATCCTCTACCTATTAAAAATCTGACTAATTTTCAAAACTTTATCTTAAAAATATCAGTTTAGTTAAAAATTTGTTATTTTCACTTAAGTAAATCTCATCTACCTACTCCGTTCTAATTATTAAATTAATTATACCTACAAATTGGACATTTTTTTGAATTATTTTAATCCTAGGAAACACATGCTTTACAAAAACTATGTCCACATTTCATTGACACAGGATCATTCATTGCACTGTAACAAATAACACAATCTAATTATTATAATATATTATTGAGAGTTGCTTCCATTATTTCAGGTTTCAAATCTTCTCGTAATTTAGATTCAAAAGATGTTATTGCTTCTATATATTAGCCTATTCCTTAATAAGACTTTTTGAATGAAATACAACGATTATATTTTTAATACTTTCTCAAGTTTTAGAGTATCTCAGGATTAGTTTATAAACATTTCATCATTATTTTTAAAATTGAATCTAAGCATATTAAAATTTAATATTTAGTTGTTTCTTTTTATTGATTTTACAACATTATGAATATCAATTCTAATATTTTATACAACTAAAAAATTAATTAATCACATTACTTATTTTTATTCTTTTTGCTTTTTTGGATTCTTCATTACATCTTCGATATAATTAGATTCCTCATTATTTGTAGAATAGTGAATTAATTATAAAATATCGATTAAATACTTCTAATTATTCAGAATATTTCTGTAATTTAGTAATATTAGTGGTTTCAAAAGGTTTGCTTAATTTTCTAAAGCTTTAGTGCATACTTTTGTAAATTACTTATTAGATATTCCCACTGATTCTTTATTTTCCTTTAACTGAATTACTGTTTGAATTTTTGGATCTAATTCTTATATTAAATCTTTTAATCTTTGATTCAAAAGATTTTGATATTTGTAAAACGACCAAATTTTCTTTGATGCCCAAAATTTTTTTATATTCTCAAATTAATGATTCATTTTATTTATTATTATAATAATAAATTATACAATAATTTCAGATTCCAATAACTCTATAATAAAATGCAAAAACCAATAATAGAACAATGATTATAAATTCAGTTTTATTATTGATTCTTTCTTTATCTCCTGGAATTTTGAAAACCATTAATGGATTTGTAATATTTTAGAATCTTTACAGTATTACAGAAATTTAAATTAATCTCTCAAGACTATTGTTGGCATTGAAAATTCTTGTTCTCTCTTGATCGGTTAAATGTAAGATTGAGGGAATTACGAAACTTATATGTTTTAAGGCTTTTTCATTTCTTATAATGTTACTATTAAGTATTTGAAATAATTAAAGTCTGTGGAAAAACTATTCAAAATGTTTAGCAGTATATGAATCAATTTTATGAGGTAAATGAGAAGCCAATTATTATTTTATAGTGTCTATTAAATATTTAATCTATTAATCAGTCTAAAAATTGAAAATAATTGGTTCTTCATTAATCTCTCTTACCTTTGCTACATTTAATTAAATTTCTTTTTCTATTCTAAATTTATCCTATGTTATTTTTAAAACTTTCATTTATTATTTAACTTAAACGCTTAAATCAATTATCTTAGATTTCTTCTCAGCTTTTATAACATTCACTAGAGTAGCATTCTGTTAAAAATAATTAAAAAAACTTTACATCTTAAATTTATTTATTTTTATTTGGATTTGTAAGTAATATCAATGAATCTCTCTTTAAGATTTTATATATTTAGTCTTCATTTAAATCTTTAAATTGATCAATATTGAGACTTAAAGTTTAATTTGTATATGGAATGATGAATGAATTAGTTTCAAAGATTAAAAATTGTTGTATAATATTTTCTGAAATTTTTTTTGCAATAATTTGATCAAATAATCTAGGTTTAGCTTTTTTTAGATCTTTTTCAACAAATAGTTCATTAATTTCTTTAACAACAGATTTAACTAAGAAATTTTCTTGAATATTTTTGATGACATTAGTTATAGGATATCTAATTAACTAACAATATGTATACAAGCATTCTGGACATTGAGGTTTAAGTTAAATTGATCGAATAATACATTCTCTGCAAAATGTATGACCACAAACTATCGTAACAGGCTCTTCAAATAATAATTAGCAAGATGAGCATTTGCATTCCTAATAAATCTTTTACAATTTCTATTTTGTTTAATTAAGTTTTTATCTATTTTATAAGTCTTCATCTGCCTTGATATTTTCAAAATAAGCTTATCCTTGTTAATTTTGAATATCAGAAATCAATTATTCACCCTATTACATTAATTATTAAATAAAATTATATAAGTTTTTTAAAAACCTTTTTGAGAAGAGTTTTCATCTAAAAAATTCAATAATTTATTAAAATGAAGTAAAATAAATATATGAAAAATTTTAAATATCAAGTTTATAATATATGAAATTAAATCCATAGTTAGAACTTTCTCTTCATTTATACAGTTTTCTAAAATTTTTTATTTTCTGAATTAATGCTATATACTATGGATTGCTTATTTTATAAAGAATGTTATTAAATTCAATCGATTAATATATCTACTATTTTATAATAATTATTATCAAATTCTTCTAAAAATAAATAAATAGAATTCATATGTATTTTTATATCATTTTGCTCATAATTCAAGAATACTAATAAAAATTTGAAATGATCCTACCGAATTATTGAAATCAATACAATTTATATATTATTTATGCAATTAAATAAGACAATAAAAATTAAAATTTGGGTCATAATTGATTTGAATACTATAATAAAGATTATTCTGATTTATATTAATTTAAATTAAGATATCTATCTCCCTATTTTTCAAAAAGCTAATTTATTTATTATTTTTATAATTAGTTTATTTCATATATACAGATATTAAATAACAGAGAATTCGATTATAATTCTTCATTATAAAATGAAACGATTATTTTGAGAATGACTTAAAACAGTATTTGGATTTATTAGTAGTAATTTATTCTATAAATCTTTTTAGCGAACCAAAAGTAAAGATGAGATTTGTATTAATTACTATGAGTTTATTCTTAAACCTTAAGTAGTTACTTTAAATCTTCCTAAATTGTGAATATTTAGAAATTTCATTAAGGAATCCTTAAAAAATGAATTCATTTTTGCAGATAAATAAGATGATTTTATTTAATTGTCTGAAATTTTAAATATAAATGATATAATGAATTAGATATAGATTAACTACAGTCTTAATAGTTTTAAGAACTGCATAAATGAATTAAGGCGCTGTAATAGTTTAGTGATGCTGTTGCTGCTTAAGTGTAAAAATAATTGATATGAATAATAAAAGTTAATTTTAAATAATGATGGATATTAGAATGAATGTAAATCATAATTTATATCTAAGTATCAATAAATATCTGATTTTCATTTGGGGATTTCACTATTGAAGCAGTTCCTCAAAATTTTAAAATTAATCAGAAATTATAAAAATATTTAGTTAAAACTATTAAACTTAAACTTAAAAAATATTGACTAGAGACAATTCCTCTATTTCGATTACTAAATTAATTTTAATGGTTGATAGAGTTGATTCTATAATTGAATGGCATTTCATGGATTCTTTTTTCTTTCATTAAATGTATCAAAAATAATTTAGGATTTTAGAAATAATAATAGAAATTTATAAAGATCTTTGAGTTTCTTATTAAAATCCAAAATAGAGATTTCCATATAAATGAGGATGGAAATTTTTATTGTTTAAGATATTTAAGAATTCATAACAATTAGAATATTAATGTCTTAAATAAATAAACATAAATGTCAACCATATGATAAGGAAGAGGAATTTTTAAAAGAACTGATAAAAAAAATGAAATTATATATAAACGTTTAAAAATATAAGATAATTTATAGAATCATTAAGCTTGGCGGATTTTATAGATTAGAATACTTATCTAGAGTTTATGAAAATGTTCGGTAATGGTCTTGGTGAATTAAAATACAGAGCTTATTCATTTTTAATTGAATAAAAACTCTAGGATAGGATTTTATTAAAATTGAGTTAATAAATTTAAAATATAAAAAAAACGATGATGAAAAAATCTATAGAATGTAATAAATCAAATAAGTATTCAAGTTTTTAAGAATCTAGATATTTTTGGGTAGAACATTCAATTGAATTTTAAAGGATAGAATTAATACTAAACAGCAACTGGTGGATTATTCTCACTTGCTATTATTGCTATAATAGCATTCTTTTTTTAACAGAATATCCTTAATTTTTTGAATAGAGTTGAAATTCATCTTAACACATAGACAATTTTTGATTTCAACCCAGACAGTATATAATTTAACGAAGATAATTATATGTTTGCATTAGCAGTAGATTAACCTAATTTCAGTACTCTTCCTTTTTTCAATCTAACTGTTAAATAACGTATATATACACGATTCTCTAATGGAAGTTTAAATAAGCAAGATAATTTTATTGATCTTATTCCATGCACTTAAGATCGATTTTAAAAGATATTTAAAAATTAGGATTTTTCTACTTAATTTTCATAACTTAAACTAGAGGAATGGCTATGTCCTCAATTAAATTACTCAATTAAATTAGGTGGTAGTTTTACAAGTGATGTCTTTGAATTTGTGAAAATAACTGTAAGTGAATGTTCAAATAATTCAAATTCAAATTCTATTTTATCATGGAAACCTTAATGTGCCAGTACTTAGGCAAGAGATCGCTATCTTTAATAAGAACGTTCATTTAGAATTAGAATGTAAATATTAATTATTATTTATTTAGGTATATGACTAACAATGTTATTAATCCATTATCAGTTTAAAATGTATCTCAAACTTTTTTAGATGATGAATCTTATTTTTCATTTCTACTTTCTACAGGTACAGAAGCAGATATATTTTATTAAAAATACAATATCACTACTGATGACAATATTATTCCTTTACTTAAAGAAGTAGATGAAGAAGTAATCAATGTTAAAAGAGCAGGAGATTTTAAAACTAAAATTGTCTAAAATAATGATTAACAATTTTCAGCTATTTATTTAAGAAGAAGTCCATATACCTACATTATTAGACGAGAATTAGAAGATATTGCTGATTTACTCTCTTATCTTGGAGGATTTGCTAATATTGTTGCTCTTATTTTTGGAATCATTATCAAATCCTATAATAAATCAAGATGTATTTTATAATTAATAAATGTTTAGTTATGATTGAATTGGCTAATCATGTATATGATTTTCCTAAGAAGAATAATGCTAACATGGCAGAATTACAAGATAGAAAAGAAATAAAGAAAACAATAGCAAAAGCAAGAGCAAAAAGTAAAACTATTACTGTTAAAAATTAAGATTAAGATTTATAATCTCCTCTACAATCACTTAAACATACATAAAATTAAATATTATTTAATGATACAAAATAATAGGAATAATAATAAAATACATTAAAATAAGAAGAAACATTTCAAATCAAATCAGAATTATAAACTACTAATCGTTAAGAAGAATAACGATTATTCTAATAAGAATAAGAAAAAATTATACAAAAATTAGGAATTCTTGATCATAAGAGCTACTTTACAAAATAAATCCAGAAAATATTAAGTAGAAGCTAACCTGTATTATTTAATTGTAAATATTTACTCTCTAAGGTCTTTTGCTCTAAATTATTTTATGATCGTAACAACATTCTATTATACAAAGCTATGTAATAAATTATATTAATGATTTTAGAAAAAAAATAAATAAAGATTTGGATATTTGTGTGATTATAGATACAGTTAAAGAGATAAATTTAATTAAAGAATTATTATTAACTTAAGATTAATTAGTTTTATTTGATTTTGCTCCAAAATAGGTAATTAATCTTTAAGAGGATGAATCAAAAAATATGACTAGTAGTTTAGTAAGAAGAACTTTGGAAAGCATAAGATCAAATTCAAATTCTTAAGAAATTTTATAATAGAATGAAACAATTCAGGCTTATTATAAACTATTTTAAGTAAAAGTAAATTTAATTAATTCTAGGCCTATGATCACATTCATTAATCATTATAATAGAATAATAAAATTAATGAGAAATTGATTGAAAAATTAGGATAAGAAGTAAGGGATATCTTTGAAGTTTCACATTTCATTTAATGGGAAAATAAATAGATAAAAAGTCTAAAAGACGATTTATAGTGTGAATCAATAAACTCAGATCCACATTGTATTCAAAAAATTGAATAAATAAAGATTAATATGAATTTAAACACATGAATAAAATTATATTAAATATTTTACATGAATAAAATTATATTTAATAAATTTATAAATCTTTGAATCACATTTTCTACAAAATTCTTAAATCATCTAATCTTATAATAGCAAAATGTTTTTCTTATTTAGCAAAATAATCAATTTATTATACTTTACATCTTAATATAAGACATTATTATTTTCCTCTGTCAATTTATTCAAATTATATGATCTAAATAAGCTCCTTTGGATAAAGTTATTTTATGTTAATTTTATATAAAACCATGCACATATCATCTTAAAATAAATCCTAGCAAATCTCATTTATTGTGATTGATATTTTCTCTTTGAAACTTAAATATCAAAAGTATTCATAAAACAATTCAATTATTTTTAAGTAAAAGGAGAGAAGAATTTGTTTGATTTTCTTAAAGTCTCTAAAGCTAATATAATCTGATCTTTTACTATTTGTAATTTTAAACGTATTCACATTTAATTATTTATTATGATAAAAACTAAAAATGTTGTATTAGTTGAAAAGATAAATAATTCAGATTGGCCAATCTTTAAATGTAATGAACCTAGTAAGACTTAATTCTGGAATAAAAAAATAGATTAAAGATTTGAAACTAATTAGATAGTCATAAGAGAAAATCTATTAAGAATTGGAAAAAATAAATAGGCTCCTAAAAAATATGCATTCTTATTATTAAGATCTGGATTATTAATGTATTAAGACACAAAAATAAAAGGTAAAATTGACTTAAATCTTCAAATATTAATTAAGAAAATTGAATTGATAAATGAAGAGGATCATAATAAATAAAATATTGTTGCAATACGTATTTAGAAATATGAGAACTGTCATATTTATATTTGGAATCCAGATAATTAGTATTTTAATTCATTTATTTAAAGTATAGAACTAGTACTTTAAATTGGTATAAGAAATTAGCACAGTTTTGTGTTGCTCAAAACTTTGAAGGTTTTTATAAAATCATAGAGACAATTGATTAAGGTGCTTTTAGTTCTGTGTTTCTTATTTCTCCATTGATACCAGAAGAATCTAGAAATAGAAAATTAGCAGCAAAAATATATTCCAAATGTCTTTTATAAAAGATTTCAGGGAAATAGATGAAAGTAATTTAAAAATTATAATGTTAGGATTTTGTGACTAATGAATGTTAAATATTAAAATTGGCAAAATCAGATTATATTGTGGAACTATTAGAAGTAATTTAATTAGAAGATGTTGTGATCTTAATTTTAGAATATATTTAAGGAGGTACATTATCAAATTTGTTAAAATAAAATGAAATCCATGAATTAATGTCTAGTGAAATATGTCTATAAATTATATTAGGTTTAAAAGAAATACATAGGTATAATATGATATATAATAAAAGATGTGGTTATGTACATAGAGATATAAAATTAGATAATATTTTAATAGCTTAATTTAATCCAATTTAAATTAAAATTATTGATTTTGGATTTGCTGAAAAAATCAATAAGAATGAATTAATAAATAAGTAAGGGACACCTGGTTATATTGCACCTGAATTATTTGACTTAGCCCCATACACAGAAAGTTGTGAAATATTTAGTTTAGGCATTTTATTTTATATCTTATTGTGTGGAAACTTTCCATTTAGAAGTACTAATTATGAAGGTATGAATCAAAAAATTTAATAGAAAAGTTTTAATAGAAAGAAATAAATAATGTTAAATCAGATTATAATTAGATGAATGGAAAAATATCTCTTCTTCAGCTTAAAGAATGGTATAGAGAATGCTCGAGAAAGATCCAATTCGAAGGATTACTTTTTCGGAATTAACAATACTTTTAGAATTACATATTAGTAATTTAAAATCTAAAGGATCTCATTCAAGATAAAATCTCAATATATTAACTAAATCAACTAATATTAGAGGAATAACATATGAAATAATTGAAAAATCTCCTAGCAAATTAGCTTAAGCAATCAAAGATTATTATGATGATGATATTGGTGTAGATGAAAATAGCCTTAACAATTATAATTTATAGAATCTATAATAATCATGCAAATTTTATAACAATTAAAAATGGGTATTTTAATGAATCTTAATATATTTCATTTATATTTGAATTATTTTAACTATGAATCGAAATTTGTTGAAAAACAATTAAATTCCTATTCCAATTACTGTAAAAGATTATTTGTAACTTTAAACTAATTTGTAATTATCTACTTTAAAGGTCTTGATGCAATTTTTAACTTTGTACAAACATATTCTTAGACTTATTATTCAGTTTTAAGACAAAATAATTCATTTTTTATGATCTCACTCAAAAAATGTAGTATCTAATCAAATTCTAAGTACAATAATTCTTTTTAGTAGAAATATAACAAAAATAAAACACATTTATAAAATCCTATTTATAATATTATATTATTATTATTACCTTTCCATTATTAAATAATAAATATATCCCAAATAATATTTAGTAATGCTGATTATAATGTAAACTAATAGACTTAGCTGAACAAAGTGATAAACCAAGCAGTTAAATAATAAGATGCGTCAACTTTTTACTTGAATAATTAATAATCTTTACTTTTTTAAAGTGATGATATAAATTTGGTAAAAATAAGAATAACAATCTCTCATATTAATAAAATACCTTTTTCTATAATAAAATAAAATTAATTAATAAATACCAGCATTTCAAATTCATTTTCAAAATATTAAGAAAAATAGTTTCTCATAATATAATCAAATACTATGTATGTAACTTCTTCATCTTCAAATGTCAAATATAAATATCCAACAACGTAATTCATTCCTTAACAATATCCTACTTCCTTATTATGAAATGCGTATGTTCTTAAAAATGATTATAATTTACTAGAAGGAACCTTTTCAAAATGTAATTGTAAAGATCTTTAAACATCCATAGTTATAATTTCTTCATATTATTATATCTCTTATTAAGCCTCTGATTTTTTTAAAGCATAATCCATATGATTTTGATCCGTTCTTAAATAAACTTTCAGATTTTATGCTCTATAATACTAGTTTTATTCCATACATGGTACACTATTATGAATAATATAATATTTTTCAATAGCAAATCTTAAATGAAATTTAAAGGCTTTAGATACTAGCAATAATTAGTATGGTTTATCTTAATATGATAAATATTTAATAGATAATCTGATTGTATAAATAAGTCTTGATTAATTATTATTTAATCCATGTCTTCTATATTTTTCTTCCTTTCTTTATTTTATTCCTAAACCAGAAGAATATTTTAAATTAAATGAGATTGCATTCTTTTCTTCCAAAATCTGTAATAATTTTTCTAATTAAACTTTTTCTAATTTAATATCAGAATGAAATGCAAGTTCTAAAATTACATCTGAACCTAATTAAGGTGAGACATTCAATTCACTAAGGAATGTAGCTATCTCATGTAAAACAATATATTTCTGTTATTAATATTTTTCTTTTTCTGAATATTACTATCCTTAAACTGCACCTGTTATTTTTTTCAATCCTTTACTAATCAATCCATATCCTTTTTTAACTATATTAAACTATTAATCTAAAATTTGTTTTTATTAAAACTTAGTTGATTTAATGTGTTCATATAAAGATTTCCATTTTTATTTATTTTACCAAATATCTAATTTAGAAAAACTTGAAATAAGATGAGAGTTATCTCCTTTAACAATTTTATATGACAGTTGTAAAAACATATAGAATTCCTCTACATCAAATTCAGCATCCAAAATTAAAAAAACATGTTTAAAAATAGCACTAATTTCATTAAATGAATCTTCAGATAAATTTAATTATTTAACTTTTCTCTTTTCTATTTCTTTTTATATTAAATTAATTAATAATGATCTAGCTGATTATTTAGTCATTAATTATTTAACTCCTAAATATTCATGAGATATAAATTAATTTGATTTAGTTGAAGATGTAGAAAATGACCTATTTCTTGAATTATTTACACTATCATCTGAAGTTTCTTAATTTTCCATTAGATCATTAATAAATTACATAATCTTTGTAGCTTATTCTTCAGTCACTTATTCACCAATTAAAGTCCATTCACTTCCAATATATTAAAGTCCTTTTTTATACTCTCCTCTCTTAATTTAATCATAATTTATTTAATCAAATAGAGAAAATTAAACTGTATCAGCTTACAATATGATAAAGATTATTTACTTCCACTCTTCTTAAGTAATCTTTAAATCTAATGCTAGAGATCCAATGGTTGTTTTTAAATTACTCTTAATTCTAATTAATTTAATTTATCTTAGTATATAGAATAAACAGTTTCATTTGTTAATTTTTTCATTAATGATAACATAATTTATTTAGAAAATTTAATTCTACTTTAAATAAATATATATACCTATTTTCATCATTCAAAAATATTTACTAATACCAATCTTTAATCTTAACATCAAAATCTGTAAGTTTCTTATTTCCTTTCTCTATAATCTTTTTATAATCTTCTTATGCTTCTATTGCTATTTCTTTTAATTTGATTTATCTTTCTGAAGCTTTCACTAATTCATCCTTACCTTTATTTCCTTTAGCTATTTCACCAACTGTTCTTTCCATTAATAATTAACATTTATCAGCATTTTGCATTAAACGTATATATTCGTCTTACTAATCTGAAATTTGTTTATTAAATGATTAGATGGTTCCTATATAATCTTTCATTTCTGAAGATAATTTTAAGTTTATATTTCTATAATTGCTCATTATTAACTAATAGGGTTCAAGAACCTAAAGTCAATATAAAAAATAAATAAACTTCGCTTTTTAAATTTTCACTTGTTTGTTGCCACTATTAAGAATTCTAAAGTAAAAAGTTGCTCAAATATTAGTAAACACATTCAATATTATCATCATCACCAGTACCTTTACTTACAAATTCGTGGAGTCTTTCCGCAATTTTCTTTAAAGATGTTGAAAAAGTAGTACAAGCTTTTTCAATTTCTTTGAACTTTAGATAATGATTGATAATTACAGTTTTTTCTAATTCTAAGGTATTGTTATTTGTATTTAGAAGGTATGAATGCAATTGCAAAAATTCTTAGGATGTATATTCAATAAATTGATTTGCCATGAATTATTAATAATTAATAGAAATCAGTAATCTTTGATACCATTAATTAGTATGTAGAACTTTTGTGGATCATTTCTTGATAGATGGTATAATACCAAATTTAATTTGACCTAATATGTTTATGATATTGATAAGTAGTTAAGATAAAAAGACTAAATAATTCACATTTTAAATGAAACAATAAAGAATGATGTAGGGATAGAAGTAAGACTAATATTTTAATTTATAAGTAAAGAATAGATAAATTAAAGTAAACTTGTTCCAAAATCATTTGGTTTTCTTATAGAAATAAAATTCCAAAATTTTAAAGTTTTAGTTTCTTTTTATTTAGGAGTAAGCTCTCTTACATCAGATACAGGTTGGGGATGTATGATTAGAGTAGCTCAAATGAGTTTAGCATAGATAATTAGACATTATCATTAATTTAAAAAAGCAGAATAATTGATAGTTTTAATTAGACATTTTATAGATGACGATCAAGAAGAGTTGAATGATTTTATTAAGTAAACAGATAAGAACTAATAACAATATTATCATGCTCCATTTTCTATTTAAAAAATAGTACATTATGCACAAGTTGAACTTAAGAAAGAACCTGGAGAATGGTATAAACCAAATGAAATACTTTAAATATTAGAATACTTATTTAAATACTCTTAATGTAAATAGAATATTCAATATAAGACTCTATTAATATGGATATGTATATTGATTATGATGGTAGTTTTATTCTCCAGAAGGCAATTCAATAAATGTTTAATTATGATAAAGGTAATGAAGAGTGGTTAAAATAATATGTTCTAAATAATATTTAATTCAAGTTAAAAGCTGATAAAGGAATAGCTATATTTATACCATCTAGAATTGGACTTTAAAATGTAAATAAGGATTATTTGTAAGTGTTAAATAATTTAATGACTCTGCCTTATTTTCATGGTATAATAGGTGGAGTTTCAAATAAAGCCTTTTATATTGTTGGTAGAATATAAGATTACTATATATATCTTGATCCGCATTATGTATAAACAGCTTAGAATTTTGAGGATCTTTTAAAAAGTTAAATTTCGTATACTTGCTAGAATATCTAATTAATTCATAATGAACTAATGGATCCATCAATTGTTATATGCTTATGTATCAGTAATGCACTTGAACTATTGGACTTATGGCAAATAGTAAATTAATTAATAAGAGTTAGCTTAATTAAATGAAGTAAGAATATCAAGAACTATTTTTTATTTCAGTTTTGGAAACTAAGGCTGAAATAAAGGAGATCCAATATATTGATTATGAAGATGAAGATCACGATATAGTAAACATCCTGAAATGAAATATTATATACTTTTATTTGAATAAATATCTATTTTATATTAATGTCAAGATAATAAAACAAATAAACAACACCTCCTCCTTAACCTACAAAAGTTGGATAACAATAAAGAAATCAATAACCACCTCCACCACCTCCAAAATAAAAAGTATTTAATGCTGAGGATTATGCTAAACCTCCTCATCTAACGAAAGAGGAAGTCTTAGAAGTTAAAGTATAATAATGTTTAATTTTATAGTAAGCTTTTGATATTTTTGACAATGATGGTTCAGGAGCAATTGATCCATAAGAATTAAGAGAAGCTTTTGAAGCATCTGGAATAAAAACATATCACAATAAATTTATTTATTAAGTTTTGGGTGAATTAGATACTGACAATTCAGGAGGTATTGATTTTGAAGAATTTTTACATCTTGCTACAGCTAAGGTTAGTGATAAAGATACACGTGAATAAATTCAAAAAGTATTTAATTTGTATGATTGGAACAAAGAAGGTATATCTATTTATTATTTTTAGGAAGAATCACTTGGGATGAATTAAAAAGAGTGGCTTAAGATTTAGGAGAAGAAATGACTGATGAAGAAATCTAACATATGTTTAAAAAAGTATATTATTATTTCTAATTAATTATTTAGGCTGATTTAGATGACGATGGATTTGTTACATTTGATGATTTTTATAATCTAATGACATAAAAAGAATATGGAAAATAATGAGATTTAACATTATTAAATAAAAAAATTATTATTCTTTTATTCATCAACAAACTTTTATTATCACTCTTTTTTATTTATTTAATATTACAATTTAATCAAAATTGATTTCCTAATTATTTCTATATTTTTAATTCGATTCTTTTTTTATTTATTACAGAATATTTATTTTCTATTTATTATTTTTATAACTATCTTGTCTTGCTCAGTTCAATTTAACCAATACCATAATTTTAAGGTGTTTTTGATACAATCTAATTTATTTTAATTATACTTAATTTGATGCTTATAATTTAGAATTTTTATCAAAAAATTTTAAAGCTTCAACATTTTTATTTGGTTATGTTTTATTTCTTTATCTTACTTATGTCAAATTACCTTTGAAATAATTTGTTATTTCTTCATTTATATCTGTTTTTAATCCATGCTCAATGTCCTTTTTTGGTTAAAACTTTATATTTCCTTATTACTTTTAATTCCTTATTGTTTAAAATCTAATAAATATATTAAACAATATTTACTTAGAATCTTATAAAGTTTAATTTATAAATTATGGATAATCTGTATATTTCTCTTAAACTGAATATGTCTTTTAACGAGTATTATCAATCTAAATACTAACTCTTTTTGATTATACAGATAAATTTAATTTCTTAAATTTTTATGAAACTTAAGTTTATAGATAAGGGGAATAATTCATTTTCTATCTCATTCTTTATTATCCTACATCTAATTTATCAAAATTTGGAGAACCCTATTAAGATGGTTGAATTTTAGCGAAAGTTTATTTCTTTTAATTTAGATCAATTTTCATATTTGCAATATTTTATATATTCTAAAAAAAGTTTTTACGATATGGTTGATTTTGCTTTTTTTATAATAGAAAATAGATTGTAGTTAAAGTATTATGTTTATTAGCTTTTAACTAGAATGTAATTTAATTTTAAGAATAACCCATTTCAATCATTTTTTAAATTATTATTTAATCATCTAATTTTAAATTTTTTCTTTATAATGGAGCTTGCATTAAAAAAAAAGGATGCTATTTAATTTATTCAAAATTTAATCTTTTATTTGGATCCTTTACTAATATCTTAGTTAACATATCAATGGCATTAGGAGATAAATGTTCAGGTTTTTCAAAATCACTAGTTCTTATTAATTAATATAATTCCTTTGTATTTTCATGTTCAAATGGTAAATATCCACAAAGCATAGCATATAAAACTATTCCAGAACTCCAAATATCGCTTTTCCAACCTTCATATTATTTACCAACTTTTATTACTTATTATATATACTTAACATTTCAGGAGCTGCATAACAAGGGGAACCACACGCTGTTTTTAATAGTTCTCCTTATGTAAATGAGATGAAACTTAATCCAAAGTCTGCAATCTTCAATTATTTATTATCATCTAATAATAAATTTTCTGGTTTCAAATCTCGATGGGTAATATTATTGTTGTACAAATATTCAATAGCAAAAATAATCTACTAAAAAAAACGTGCTGCTATATGTTCAGGTAAGCTAATTTCAATTAGGATTCACATTACTATTTTTTCTTTATTATGTATTCATACAACTCTCCACCTCTCACATATTCCATTACTAAGTAAACTGATTATTCAGATTCTAAGATCTTATATTAATTAAGTTATTACTTCGTATAATTTTATCACATTTGGATGATTAACTTTTCTTAAAATTGTGATTTCTCTTTACACTCTTATTAAATCAAATTAATTTTCAATTCGGTTCTTTTCAAGTACTTTAATAGCAACCTAAATTCTTGACTATTTCTCTTACATATTCATCAGTAATAGTATGATATCCTAATTTCACCTTTCCGAATGTTCCTTAACCCAATGTACGCTCTGTTAAAATGCTTATAAATTACATAAAATGTAGTTTTATACTTAATGAAAGGCTTCTTGCTCCATTAAATATTAAATAATTATTAATTAACAGCATTTATCAAAACTTTATTAGATCAATTGGACAATTTTGGCCATCTTTATTAATCATCAATTAAATCCTAAAACATTTTTCCAACCTAAAGAAATTATTCATCCTTTAGGTAACTAATATTCTAAGAATGCTATAATTTAATATAAAAAGATGTTCAAATTAAATATGTTTATAATTATCACTATCCCTATCACTTACGTGCCTTACGTCTTTTTCTCTTAAGTCTTCGCATTCTCTTCTTTCTCCACTTTTCTCTCATTATTTATTTTAATTAATGAATAAAGATTTTAATTTTTTTAATTTATATGATTCAATTTCTAATATATATAGCTTTCTTTCAGAAATATCATTTTATCATCATTATTCATTACTAAAATCATTACCATTTTTATTATATTAATAATTCTTTTAACAACATACTACTATATTATTATATAAAATTATCTTTACTTTAATTCTCTAATAATAACTTTAAGAAATAAAGTATCTTTGTAATACTAAATCCTATTCATTATTAAATGATCAATTGGTTATATGAATTAATAGATTATGGAGAATTTATTATAATTCTTTTTATTAATAATTTATTTTAAATATATCAAACATGTAAGTTAATACAAGTATAGATTTATTTAAAATATATTTAACAAATTAAATAATAAATTACAACAATATTAATGTATCATCAATTTATAGGAAAAGAATATTTGAAAATACTTCCCCAAACTAACATTTAAATTAATTCTAATTACCAACTTAAAAATAACCTTAGTTAAGTATTAATTCATTAAAAATTGATCCTGAACTATCTTATATTGCACATGTAGGAATTGAATAGTAAAAGTCTACTTCACAAATAGAAGGTTAAGTTAAAAGTGAAATTAAAAATGAGTAAATATCTTAAAAAGATCCAGCAAAACAAACTTTACTGAAAGAAGTTTAATTAGACAATTTAGAAAATATTTTTACATTATTTAGATCTAAAGTACAAATGAATTAATCAAATTTTTAAACTTCAAGATTGATGATATTAAATTAAGAGCCTTAATACTATTAATAATTAGAAATTGATGCAGAAGGCTTAAGAGATCGTATCAAAATGGAAGCCCGAACTGTACATACAATTATTGAAAAGCATAGTAAAATTAAATAATAAAAGTAAATGTTATTTAATAACTTAAAAATATATAAACGACTTTAATCTCATTTGATTCATGCACTTCTTATTCAAAATTTTAAAGAGAAATCAAATATGCATTTAATTAATTTGAATCTAAAGCTGATGAATTAAGAGATTTATTTAATGAAGCATTTAATTTTATGTCTGTAGTTTCAGTGGTGGCATTTGAAAGATTACACAAACCTTTTGATGAATCAGAAATAATTAGTAAAGCAGAATTCACATCTATATCTCTTAAACATTTTTCAGATATAGAGTTAATTGCAAAACAGTATGAATAAACTCTTTCAGAAAAAAGAAGGTAAATAAAATTAATTATTATTTAGATTAGGAAATATTAATTAAAATCATCAGCAATATAAATCTTTTTTCTCAAAATTATTATAACTAATTAAATCTTATCCTTAACAAGAATTAGAGTTCTAACAAAAAATGATTAACTTACAAAGAGTTTCCTCAATATATTTTAAAAGGTTTCAAAAGATATCTAAATATGTTTAACAAACTACTAGATCATTATTGAAGATTATAGGTTATCGTTAGCTGCAATCGATAAAATTGCTATTCACAAGGATTTATTATAAGAATATTATGATAGCTATGATTATTATTAATTTCTTATTTTTTATTTAAATTAATAACCTTAAAATTACTCAGATAACTATTATTAATTTAAATACTAAAAAGATGAACTTAAATTTG
>CAJJDN010000054.1:324024-398468 GCA_905182985.1 Paramecium sonneborni
TGCACATGATCATTGTAAAAATGAGTTAAGAAGATGGTTCCAAAAATGAATGAACAAATGTTTACTAGCTATATATACTGACAAATTTAATATAAGTACAATATAATAATAACATCCTACTATCAAGGATTTAAAGAAAAATTTACTTGAAAAATTGAATCTGAACTTAAATTTATTGATTGATTGATTCCAAAAGTGGAACCATATATAAATATTCATGATATTGATGCACATGTTTAATATTTGAGATTAAAAGATAATTTTGTAAAATAAAGGTAAAGTGTGGATTTAAAAATCTAAGAAATTGTTGTTAATTTACCTTAACAATTATTAATAAGTGATATAGAGAATTAAAACTTGAAAATAATAAATATTGAAAAGTTCTTTAGTCAATCACATTAATTAGAATAAACTGCAATGAAATTACAGGAAAGAAAATTTCTCCAGATGTTGAATCTATTAAATAATAATTACATTCAGATATAATATTTGAAAAAGATGTTATTTGTCTTTTGGAATCTATGCAATATATACATTTTGGAAATTTGTAGATGATTATTGAAGATTTTAATGAAATAGATTAGAAAAATAATATTAGCTCTTTATAGTAATTGATAGAAGTAGTAATAGAGAGTTCAAAAAGAATTGAATTAATTTAAAGTGATTAATTACAAGAAATAAAATAAGTATAAGTATAAGGATTTAAATGGATATTAAATTTATTTAAATAATATGACTAATATAGAAAAGTATTTATTCTTAAATATCAAGAACTTAATTGAATTAATTTTCCAAATATAGGAAGAATAAATCGAATATTCAAGAACAATTTAAATATCAAATTATGAAAAATTTATAATAATAAATAGATTTAGTCATTTATTCTTTATTTAAATTAATATCCTCGAAAGTATTAACATTTGACATAAATAAAGAATGAATTGATAAAAGTCATATTAAGTTCATTTAAAATTTTTATAAGGAAAGTGATTGAAAAGATTGATGTTATAGGAGGAGAGAAACCATTAAATTTTCTTTAATTTGATTTGGATAATACAGAAAAAATATTGAAATTTAATCAGAACAAAATCAGTCAAATTTAGCTATGGCTATATTATTATTTTAAGGTTATAAAAAGATTAAAAATGCAAATTTTCAATTTTCATCTTCAAATTAATAGTAGGAATAGTAGGATTAAAAACAAAAATAATTAATGGAAATTTAAACCAAAATGTTCGAAATAATTCATAGATTAAAAGATTAATTAGAGATGCTTCTTTGTGAAATTAAGTTTGCCTATCTTAGATGAGTTGAAACATTTACAGATGAAGAATTAGATAGGATAGTTTTTACAGAATTATAAGAGGAATGGGTCTTAGATTATATGGAAAAAGGATAAGATCTTTCATTTTTAGCAGATTTATAAAATTATACAGGTATCTTTGATACAGTATTATTAAATTAAAGTTTGATATTTATCAATCTGAATCAGATTTTGAAGTAAAAAATATATATATTAAATTTAGAACATAAAATGAAATAGATGTTAAATAATTAAGAAGTAATCTTTTTTAGGTAATTAAACATTAAACATGAACAGATTAAAAAACTGAAATTTTTTAATATATTCAACAAAAGCATCATTTTTAACACATCTCAAATGCTACTTCTTCGATTAGAAAATCAAATAAAAGATCAGACAAATCAATTGAGATTTCAGTAGTTTCTTCATCATAATTAGTCCATCTATCCTCATTATCTATAACCTGTAATTTAAATTAAAATCATACATCTAAAGTTAACATTCTATAGAGTCTATCTTCTCTTATTTAAGCTATAGTTTCTTAATCTAATTACATAGTTTTAGGAAATGGAGAGTCTTCTTTATCTACTAAGATTCCTGCCATATAATGACTCCAATCAATAACTTTTTCTGCTGCTTTCCTAATAATTCCAGGTATATCTGTCAATTAATTTTCTCTTGGTTTTAACCTAGTTGGATCAGATTTCCATAAAAATGGTTATCCATTTAAACCATATGGTCTAAATTGATCTAATGCTTCATTTAAAGAATCAAAGATAGCTTTATTATGTATATGTTCTAATTCTACAATCAGTTTATTTTGATGATTAATTAATCTTTATTCCATTAGAAATCTCTCAAATTTTCCAAACAATTCTACACTTAGTATAATTTAATGTTATGTTCCACTTGAATCATATTCTGATTCTACTGATTCTCTTATTGGTTAAAGAAACTTAAGCATCAATTTAGATGATGGTCCTAATGGAATATTTATTACTCTCTAAATTTAAATCATAACATTATCTAAAAGTATGTATAATGATTTTTATACCTATTAAATAATCTTCCAAATATTTAAGATATGTTTTTATTTGTGCAACATTCGTTTTTAATCCCTAAATTTTATTTTCTTTTGGCTAAGCAATCTAATTCTAATTTCTACGATTTAATTATGAACTACTTAATATTTCGTACAAATCAATCCCATTTCTTTACATTTCTATATAGAAAGTATTTACCTCCTCTTATATTAACATGTTCGAAATCAAAATTGAATATGAATCGGCACATTTCTCCGATATCTTCTATAGTTCTTTTGGCTATTCAATATTTCTTATAAATTAAGATTAGGCTAACTTTTTTAGATTAAAAGGCTCAGGACAAATTAATTCCTTTTCCTCTAATATATTGTTGCTTTATCTCTAAATTGTTATTATATCTTCATAAATCTTAGTCTTATCTTCTTATTAAGATTATAACATCTAAGAATTTGATATTTATATATCTATTATTGAGCTTTTTAGGGAATTTTCAGAATAGTTTGCAGATTCTTAACTTAATGAATCAATTATTTTTATAAATGTTTATGAATTTTATGAAGATAACATTTATCTTACAAATTATAAATCTCTTTATGTTTTTACTATAGCTTCAAAAACACTTTATTATCCCTTTAATATCTCTCTCTTTTTTTATTCTAAATCTGTTTTTTATTTATTAACCCATTTCTCTATTTTTTTTTATTAAAATTCAAATGTTCTAGGTGATATTTGATTATTTTAAAATGCTTTATCAATTTATTTTAAAGTTTATTATTATCTTTATTATACTGCTTCTTCTCTTAAAGCTATCAATTAATCCATTTTATCTCTTTGCATAAGTTCTTTAAATTTATTCATTACAAAATCTTAAAATGATGTCTATTCGAATAATCCTTTATCTTATTAAATTGATTATTCTCCTTCTTATGACAGACTTTTTAATAATGATTCTGAACCAAAAGCACATCTAATTTCTCCAATGTCAACTTTATTTTCTTCTTCTTACTCTTCTACATCAATTGATAATTTACTTATTTTTCTTGATTTTTAATTGCCTAATGATAATGATTGTATTTGTTCATCTTATGAATTTTAATATGATTTCTTTTTTTTTTCAGGAGTATACTCAGATAGTATTTGCAATTAAATATCTTTAAATTTATTTGATATCTAATTCTATTAATTACATATATTTGGTTAACAATCTATGTCGTCCTAAAAGTTTTCTATAAATTTTTAGTATTAATTTTATTCTATTAACTTTTTTGCTTCTTTTTAATTATCGAGCTAAGAGTTAGGTCTTGAATGACTTAAAAAACTAGATTCATCTATTATTTACGAATTATCTATTGAATCTTTTTTGAGAAATCCAAATTTTATTAATTTATTAATTTAAGATTTTGTTAAACTTTTTAAATTCAAACCGTCCTTAGTTTTATAGTTTTTCTTTTATTAAAATTTAGATTTAAATATCATTTATCTAACCTTATAACCTTTCCAAATTTTTTAAATAATTAATGCAGCTTAATTTTCAACATTGAATATATTCTAAGGTAAAGTAATCTTTCTATTATTTTCTTTTTTAAAATAATTTTCATCATCCTCAATTACAGGAATTGAACATTTTCTCAATTAAAATATATTTGTATTTAATTCTTTGATTTTAACTTCTTCCCCTTCTTCTGGATGAGTATCTAGCATATTTTTTTAACTATAAAAACTATCATCTAAATCTTAGATATTTTATTCTCCATCACTTTCATTAGGAATATTATTACTACTCGAATTACTCATTAATTTATAAAGAGATGATTGCGGTTTCGATTCATTTTTTTAAAAACTAAGTGCTTTGTTATTATTATTATTGTTATTATTATTATTATTATTATTATTAAGAAAATTATCTTCAATATTTTGATATTATATAATTATCTTTTTCTATTTCTAATTTTTTTTGAATTTTAATTTCTAAGCCGTTGCTTCAAATAATGAACTAGTCTTCTCATGGAGTGAACCTGTTCTAATTCTGTTATTTTAAATTGGTTTATGATGTTAACCTTAAGAGAAACTTCTATTTCTTCTTTATATTTTCTAAGCAGGACTTGGATAATGAATAGAACTTATTTTTAGTCGATTTGGTATAATATTCAAATTTTTAGGTTTCTTTAGTAATTATTTGTACTATTATTACAAAGTAGTTGGTATTTTTTATTTTTATTTAGATTGATTATCTTCATGAAAAGACTTTTTCTCTAGCTTAATAAATAATATTACTTTTAAAAATAGATTTTAGATTCTTTTCTGCAAATTAGTTCAAAAATGATGTACCTATTTTTTATCTTCTTTCTTTAAGGTCCACTGTTGGTCTTGTATTTCGACGTTAAATAGCATTATAATATTTCTCTTATTCAGCCAAAATGTAATTACGAAGTCTTTGCTGATTCACACCCCATGGAAATACTTATGAAATAGACTTTTTTGTTTTATGTCCACTTTTTTGTACTTCAGTTTTTAATTTTTATGGCGATTTCTTAGATTTTTTCTTTTTCTTTTTCTTAATTTTATTAGGTGTAACTATTTAACTAGGGTTCAATTTGCTAGCCATGAGAAAATCTTGTTAATCACATTCTGTATGTCCAAATTATCTGGTTTCATTAACAGTCATCCTAGGCTTTATTTGACTTTCAACCTTGCATCCAGTAATCTTGTCTAAATTAATCAATCAAATACTATTTGGGTTGCTTATTTTAGGTTTAAGCATTTAATTTATAACAACCAATATAAATATTATAAAGAATGTTTCTAAATTTTCTAAATTTAACACAATAATTTATCATGTATATTTTGAAAATGAAAAATAGTAGAAAAAGGATACTTGTAATTCAAAAAAAAGCGTATTTGAAAATTATGATAGAAAAATGAAATTCAATATATATCGATTTGAGATGTATATAAAGGTTTAAGATAATTTAGGGATTAATAGTTAGAATAGTTAGGAAATTAGATTGATGAGTTTTTATATTAAAAGTAAAATTAACGATGTTTATTAATATTAATTTGAATTTAAAATGAATACATATAGTCGATCTCCATTAGAACCAGTTACTTAAAATAAAGAATATTTTACATCATAATCTTCATCAAAGGTAATAACTAGTACAGTTAGACAATGTACTTCAGTGACCTAAAATTTAGGAGTATCTTAAATGAAAAGATCAATGTAAATAATTGTGTTTATTATAAAAAGGTCTGGAAATAACATCTATTCATCATAAATAAATAACCCTCCTCCAGCCAGATAATAGTTAGGTAAAAACCTTGATATAGTTTGTTTTTTGATGGCTTGCGAAGTAGAAAGATTTGTGGCTGAAAATGATAAACTAAAGTATAGAATAAAAGAGATGGATGATAAATTATTAGATAGAAATAGTTATGAAAAATAAATAGAAGATTTGTAAGCTAGACTAATGTAAATGTAATATTAGGAGAGTATGTACAGGTAAATTATAATTAAAATGTTTTAAGATAAGAAGTCGAAATTACAACTTCTCAATATAGTGAAGAAATAGAGAGTTGGAAAATTAGATATTTTAATAATGAGGAAAAATACAGAAATGAAAATGAGTCATTGAAATAACAACTTTTAGTTGGAAATTCAAAGTAATAAAAAGAAATAGATGATTTAAAGAGTTAATTAATAACTTAGAAATAAATGAATGTAATTGAACATGATTAATTGTATATAGGAAAATGAGTTATAGAAACTTAGAGAATAGTTATTAAATAAATAATAAGCAATAGAGTATTATTAAATAGAATTAAATTAATATGAGGNGTCTAAATTAATCAATCAAATACTATTTGGGTTGCTTATTTTAGGTTTAAGCATTTAATTTATAACAACCAATATAAATATTATAAAGAATGTTTCTAAATTTTCTAAATTTAACACAATAATTTATCATGTATATTTTGAAAATGAAAAATAGTAGAAAAAGGATACTTGTAATTCAAAAAAAAGCGTATTTGAAAATTATGATAGAAAAATGAAATTCAATATATATCGATTTGAGATGTATATAAAGGTTTAAGATAATTTAGGGATTAATAGTTAGAATAGTTAGGAAATTAGATTGATGAGTTTTTATATTAAAAGTAAAATTAACGATGTTTATTAATATTAATTTGAATTTAAAATGAATACATATAGTCGATCTCCATTAGAACCAGTTACTTAAAATAAAGAATATTTTACATCAT
The DNA here is from genome assembly GCA_905182985.1 of Paramecium sonneborni. Taxonomy (NCBI): domain Eukaryota; phylum Ciliophora; class Oligohymenophorea; order Peniculida; family Parameciidae; genus Paramecium; species Paramecium sonneborni. The sequence continues at coordinate 330,631 of CAJJDN010000054.1, forward strand.
AATCTTCATCAAAGGTAATAACTAGTACAGTTAGACAATGTACTTCAGTGACCTAAAATTTAGGAGTATCTTAAATGAAAAGATCAATGTAAATAATTGTGTTTATTATAAAAAGGTCTGGAAATAACATCTATTCATCATAAATAAATAACCCTCCTCCAGCCAGATAATAGTTAGGTAAAAACCTTGATATAGTTTGTTTTTTGATGGCTTGCGAAGTAGAAAGATTTGTGGCTGAAAATGATAAACTAAAGTATAGAATAAAAGAGATGGATGATAAATTATTAGATAGAAATAGTTATGAAAAATAAATAGAAGATTTGTAAGCTAGACTAATGTAAATGTAATATTAGGAGAGTATGTACAGGTAAATTATAATTAAAATGTTTTAAGATAAGAAGTCGAAATTACAACTTCTCAATATAGTGAAGAAATAGAGAGTTGGAAAATTAGATATTTTAATAATGAGGAAAAATACAGAAATGAAAATGAGTCATTGAAATAACAACTTTTAGTTGGAAATTCAAAGTAATAAAAAGAAATAGATGATTTAAAGAGTTAATTAATAACTTAGAAATAAATGAATGTAATTGAACATGATTAATTGTATATAGGAAAATGAGTTATAGAAACTTAGAGAATAGTTATTAAATAAATAATAAGCAATAGAGTATTATTAAATAGAATTAAATTAATATGAGGCTGAATTTTAATAATACAAGTAATAAGGAGAGAAGATAGTTTAATTAGAAAATAAAATTGGGATGCTTGTTTGTGAGACTGAAAGATTAAATAATTTATTGAAATAAAAGTTAGAAGAATTGGAAATGAATAAAGCTAGATATAATAATATGAGTTAAGAATCTGAGAAATGGAGAACTGAATTAAGATCATTGTAAAATTAATTTGATAAAAAATAAAAAGATTATGATTAACTTAATTAAGCATATGTTATGACTTAAAATGAATTAATAAAATATAAGGATTAAGATTAAATCATAGATTAAATGTAAAATAAAATAGTTCTTTTGTAAGGAGAGATTGATAGATTAAATTAAGTATTAAGAGAGAAGATAAAGTAAGGGGAAGAATGGAGATAAAAATATTTTGATTCAGATAATTAATGCAAAGAAATGAAATAGAAATTAACAAAATTAGATTCATTGTAAATGTAATTAAAAGATTAAGTTGATATGTTTTAATAATTGAGCAATAATTTAGAAGATTAAAAAATGAAAAATTATTAATTACAATAAACTAATCATAATTTAGAATAGAGTAATAATGATCTAATTAACAGAATTGAATTATTAACATCTGAAATAGAAAGGTTAAATAATATTTTAAGATAAAAGATTCATGAATTAGAAGAATGGAAATAGAAAGGTTAACATTATGAATAAGAATTCAAAAATAAATCTATATAATATAATGATATTAAAAATAAATTAAGTTGTTTAACTTAAGAAATTGATAGATTATAAGAATAATTAAGATAGAAATAGTTGGAGTTATAAAATTTATAAGTAAATCAAAATTAATTACAAAAAGAGATGAATAATCTAGAATAAATTAATTAATCTTTGTAGAAATAGATAGAGGAATGGAAAAGAAAATACACTAATTTAGAATATGATTTATAAGAATCATTAATGAAGAATAAGAAATTAGTTGAATATGAAAATACTATTGCTATGATATCATAAGAATTAGAAAGATAAAAAATGTTATTTTAATAGAAATCATAAGAATTTGATGATTAAAGAAGATAGATGATGAATGATATATAAAAATTGAAATAAAGTATGGGATTGAAATCAACAGAAGCAGAAGAATGGATGTCTAAATATAGAAAATTAGAATAGGCTTATTCGGAATTAAGTTAAACTAATAGAATCGTTGAAGATAAGTGGAAATAATCATTAATAAGAATTATTTTGCATTGTTCTGAAATTGATAGATTAACATAAGTCTAAGCAGAAATATTTGATGAGAATGAATAATTGACAAATCAAATTTCTCATTATTAAAGTTAATTAAAAATTAAAGACGATTAGCTTTATAAAGCTTTAGATAGAAATAATCTTTTATAAAAATTATAAGATGAAGAAAAAAGTAAAAGACTTAGTTTAGAAAATTAATTAGCCAGTTTAAAAATGTTCTAAGAAAATTGTTAAATCTTAGAATCAAAAATAATGAGTTTGACTACAGAAAATTAAAGACTTAATGAATAATTAAGATTGAGAAATGGAGAGATTGAAGATTATAGAACATAAATTTAAAGATATGAGAACAAAATATAAATTAGTAATCAGGAATTAGAGAGAGTGAATTAATAATTAAGAAAAGCTTTTTCTGAATCCGATGAAATAAGAAAAGAAAAAGAGAGATTAGAATCATAGTATAATCTACTTCAAAGATAATATGATGAACTAAAATAGAAATATAATTCTATAGAGTTATATAAAACAAAATATATAGAATTAGAGAATAGATGTGCAATGTTATCTACTGAAATTGAAAGATTAAATTAATTACTAATGAATAGATAGGATGAAATTGATCAATTAAAAAAGAAATGTTATTAATTAGAATAATAAATTATTTAGTTAAAATAATATGAAGAAAATGTAAATTATTTTTATAATAATTTTTAGATAAGAGTTTTATCAAATGAAATTGATAGATTGTAAGGAATTATTGATGTAAATGAAGCAGAACTAAAATAATGGAGACTTTTATATGCTGATGGTGGAGCTTAAACAAGAAAAATCTAGGACCTCTTATTTCATTTTGTGGTAATTTTTTATATCAAAAATTAGATGTAATCAGCAGAAATAGAAAGTCTGAGAGCCAGAGTACAAGAGAAAGAAAAAGAAGTTGAAGAGGTCAGAAGAAGTAGTTTAGCACCGTATAGAAGATGATGACTAATTAAATATTTATGTAAATTTAAAACAAATAAAACTTCATCTAAGACATGCTATCAATACCATTAAAATATGTGCAAATAAGTACACTATGTCAATGTAAATAATCATTGATCCAATTATATAATCATCAATAGATAATTTATGAGTCTATAATATGAAATATTGATATTTATTACACTTCCACCTAAAATTAATTATGTATCATATATTAAATATGCTCCAAATAGGAGACAACAAATTAAAGAGTAAATAAGGTTAATTACATTTTAGTAATAAATTCCAGCCATAATTCCAAATAACAACAAAGAAGTAGTACACATAAACAATAATGCTCCTTTTGTAGTGAAATCTGATTTTGTCTTACAAGCATAAAAAGTTAATCCTATAACTCCTGCTAAAGACAAGCTAGCGGCCATCAATACAATAAAACCTTTAATAATGAAATCACATTACCACCATTCTAACTATATTTGTCAAATACATAACTGCATAAATTCGAAATCAGATACCCTTCGCAAATTGTGAATATCAATAACAGTATATAATTATAAGGAACTCTCCAAGCAAATTTTGGTATACAAAAGAGAACCAATTCAATAAAGATTGCAATTCCTAAAGCCAAATATGCATAACCACTGTATTATAATTAGAACATTCTATATTCAATTGATACATATGATATTACGCACATTAACACAGTTATAAGTAATTAAATTATCATGATTGAATAGACCTTTTAGTTTAAATTTTTTTACTTTTTTTACAAAGCCAGTTCTTTCATTTCCAATTAGTAATTTATATTAATTATTCTTAGCATACCATCTTGATTCATTTTATGAACTTGTATCATCTTCTATAGCCACAGACACATGTTAAGGATACTGTAGACTCCCTCTTGGCTCACTAAGTTTTGTGGGCATATATTTTATCTCTCGATGATCTCTCTAAGGTTCTGTATGGTATTTTCCGAAATCCAAAGGGCTAATTTGATCATCTTATTAATTTTCACTCATTTATAAATTATATATTTTTTATACAACAAAATCCTATTTAATCCAAATACTACTACAATTAATCTTCTATTTTTTATTTCATTTTTTACAATATAAAGATAAATTAAATAGTTCAAGAATTATTCAAGAACTTATAAATTCAATATTATTAACTTAATTTTTAATATTGATACTTCTATTTTCTTAAAAATTAAGTTAATTAGATTAAATTTACAATAATTCATTTACAGAAATATCTTATGCAAAAACATAACTATTGACATAATATGTAATTTATTAAATCATCTACTAGTTATTTTTATTTGATAAAAGGAAAAAACTATAATAAAAAAAAACAATCAACATAAAATAAAAAAATAAAAACTTGATTATTAGATAAATATTAAAATAAATTTATGATTTAATATCCTGATCTAGATAAACCAGTTAGTAATTATAAGTAAGCATGCAAATTACATAGTTATCCTCCTCTTGATGAAAATGCTTAAGCAATTTAAATAGGATAACCTATATAAGCAACCTAATGGTCGAATAATTAAGCGAATTGGATTCAATAAGGAAATTTTGCATAAAATATTCCTGCAATTCCAATTACTCAATATCCTAGTTCTTTATAGTATAGGAGCTTTGGTAAAGTTTAAGACTTGATGAATAGGAGAACTTGATAAAGAGAATCTTCCTCCTTATTCTTTAAATATTAGATGTCCTGAATGTGCTGGTGTAATTTAAACAAAGTTAGCCTATGTTCCAGGATGTCTTTCTTTTAGTTTATGTTTAACAATGTGTGCTTTTGGGTTATTTTGTGGGTATTATTAAAATGATTGTTTAATAATTAGTTGTTGTTTAATACCATTCTGTATAAAATCTTGCAAACGTTAAGTACATTAATGTCCTTTATGTGAAAAAGTATTGGGAGAGGTGAAATGACAATTTTTTCTAATTATTTATATGATTAAATTCCGTTTTTATTGATTATTAATAAAATAATGAAAGCCTTCCTCATATTAGGATTGTTGATTTTAGGAATCAATGCAGTAGAATTGGAATCAGGAGTCCCAATTTTGCTAAAGGAAATAAAAGCAATTAAAACAGATCATACAGAATTTACATTTTTATTAGATTTAGAACTCAGTTAAGGAGGAAAGGTTTCTGAAGTTGTTTCATTAGTAGGAGATTTATTAGAGTAAATGAAAAGAGATTAACTTAACGATGATCTTGAATATGCCCATGTAATATTTAGAGAAATTAATAGAGAACAACAACTTTAGGATTAGACATTGAATGGTTGATTATTGTATTAAGAAACCTTACAAAAGAGAGACAAGATAAAAATAATTAATTAAGTGAATTGAATTAAATTCTTGTTGGTCTATAATTATAATTAGATGCACTTACTGAATAATTAAATATTCTTAATGGTAAAGAAGAATAATTAAGATAAACAAGAGCATAAGAAGCTGCATCATATTAAGCTAGATAAGAGAATAATAGTAAAGTTTTAGCAGCTTTAAATGAAATCATTCCTAAATTATAAGTTGCTGTTTTTGATTAAGAAGGAAAATCATTATTATAAACAGAATAATTTGAAATTGTTGAAAAAATTAAAAGGGAATTAGGACATAATCATCCAATTGCTATTATGGTAGCTTTGACAACTAAATTTGATGTTCCAACTGTTAAAAGAATTATTGATAAATTAGAACATATTAGAAATGCTGTCATTGCTTTAATGCAATAAGAAGATGAATAAGAAACATAAAGCTAAGTATTAAATTACTTTTATTTAGATTACTTTCCAAACTGTTATCTAAGAAATTGCTGAATTAAGAGAAAGATTCTCTAAAGACTTTGAAATCACTTCTTAATTGATTAAAAAAAGAACCAATGATAAAGTAATAATATTTTTATCTCTTTAAGGTTCTTTTAGAAAAGAGATTAACAATTATAAATAGAGATCTAAGTCTCACTGAATAATTACTCATTTAAACTAGAGAATACAAAGAATAATATGATGCTGCTTATGCTGTCAGAAAGGGTAAAAGGTAATTATTTTAAAATATAATTGTTTAGAATTTCAGAAATCAAAACCGTTCAATAAGCTTATGATCTTGTCGAAAACCACGCTAAGAAACATAAACAATGATTTAAAATAAATATATTTGCAATTATGTGGATTATGGATATTTTTAATTCCTATCAAATTTAATTAATATGAATAATATTCATATATATTTATCAATATGTGCTTACCACTAAAGTTCATACAATTATTCATTCGAATAAATTGCTTTTGTTTCATCATATTTGGAATAATACTTATTACCTAAGTATTTGTTTCACTTAATGAAGATATTAACAATAGCCAAGATGTAAGATTTATTATTTTATCTTATAAGGGAGTTGTATTCACATTTTCTGTAGGTTTAGCTACTATTATAGTAGGTGCATCAGGATTATTAAGTTCATATTGTCCAAACTTTTGCATCATTTTTGTTTATTCCTGTTTCATTATATTTATAGGAGTATTAACTGTCTATGTTACTATTTGTTTGACCATTTTATAAGATTAAATATTGAACAAAGATTTTGATGATTGTATTTCTTCTTCTTTACCTACTGCTCAAAAAACTAAAGAATAAATTTTATGGGCAGAAACTCAGTTTTGTAAACAAAATTGTCTTTGTTACATTGAAAGAATTTAAGATTGGGATCCAGATTACTTAGAAAATAATCGAATATCTTATACTACTAATATATAAATTAGTGACATCATCAAATATCCTGATTGCAAAAAATCTATTAAAGTTTAAGGGGTTTCCTAAAATTACATTGCAACTTTAGAAGAAAAATATAATTGCTCTGGTTGGTGTAAACAGCATCCAGTTTACTTATTTTCAAACATTAATAATGGAGTACCGTATATATTTTATTAATATAAGAAAAGACGGTTGTTTTTCCTATTTTGAATAAGAATACATTTATTAGGTGAATAGAGCATACATTGATTATCTAATTGTTGATATTCTATATCTTTTTAACTTAGCATTTGCTATTTGTTAGTGTTATTAAACAAATAGACAAAAGAAATCTAGGATTTATCCGTAAATACTTTATGAACTAGCATCTTAATGATTTTTAAAATAATTATACTTCTATATAAATTAAATAATCTATCTAATTATTTACTATTTTCTATTTAAATCCTTAATATATATATGTTTAGAATTTAATATAATAATTTCTGTATATTTTATTTTATATAAATTTAATTTTAACTCAGATGAATAGTGACTTTATCTTTTTTACTTTTGTTGCTTCATCGTCTTCTGTATTATTTATAATTTCAGTAATTGAATTCAATTCAGGTGTTTTTGTTAATGTTGTTTTTGTAATCTTCCAAGTAGACGTTTTTGAAAGTGGTCTTTTAACTAATAAGGAATGAGTAGTATTTTAAGTATTTTCATTATTTGTTTTATCTTTTAAAGCTTAAAAAGTTTTTCTATTTGTTGGTGTGAAAACCTTTCTTTCCTCTTATTTTCTAAATTCTACTGGATCATAATTCTCTCTCTTTTCAACTTATTTATCATATTTTGATTTCATGAATTATGCTAAATCTAAAATATCTTAATACTTTGCTTTTGAGAGAGATTAGATCTAAATTAATAAAATAAAATACATCTAATTATTTTTAAATATTTAATTTTGTTAAAGCATCCGCTAAGGTTTTGAAATTCTTTATATAATCAGTTTCTTTATTAGCTTTCCATATTATTTTATTTGCTTAAATTGAATTTGGATATAAATATTCAAATATTTAACAAAATGTACTACCTGTTCCAAGTGTCTCCAATTAAGTGATTGTTAGCTAATAAGATAGAGATTAAATAATTACTTTAAAGGTTTCATTTATCCATTAAACTAATTCTTTTTTAGAAGTTGTTTGAGTAGTTTAAGTTGACATTTGATTTCAAATAATATAATTATAATATCGTTAATTTTATATAATACCAAATTTAAATAGCTTCATAAAATTTAATTAAATCTCTTGATTGGTCAAATAAGATTTTTAAAAAATATGTATTTTAGTATTTTATTCACTTCTTGTTTGCAAATTAGCTATTTGATAATTAATTTAAAAAGATTTGAATATCTGTTACATTGATTGCAACCTAAAATATTGTATTAAGTCTTTTAAGTAGAAAATCATAATTTGAGAGAGAAAAACATTGTAAACATTATAAAACTAAATATAAATTATAATATTTATCATTTCAGAAGTGGACCTTCTAAGTTTTGTAACTCCATTTGGGTTCCAGCTTTGGAATCATTGTCATGTTTAGGAGGAGGTATTTTGAAAAATGTCAAAGCATAATATGGAACTAATTCACCCATAAATACTTCCTAAATTTGAATGAAATAGGAAAAATACTATAAGAATTAAATCTATGTTTAATTGAACATAATTAGCAAAGATTAAAAAAAAAATTAGCAATCGTAGTGCCAAACTAATTGAAATTGTTTAGATCAATTTGTTAACTTATGTAAGGAAAGGTACAATCCAATCATCATCTTCTAGCTGCAATAGTTAGGTTTTAGTACATCAGAAAATAACTTATTGCTAAAGTATAAGCATCCAATAATAAGTGCGGCATAAAGTAAAAATTAAAGAATTAATACTCTTTCCAAGAATCCATCCTTGATTAAAAAGTAAACATAAGATAAGACTATGTGTCTATAAACAACTTACCTAAACAAATTGGACTATAGTATATGGAATACTAAATGATAGTAGTATCCTTGTTTGCAAGAACACTCATACAGATGGCTAGATGTCCTATGAATATGATGTAAGATTGGATCCAAATTAGGATTGGTGCTGTGTATAAAAAGTCTAACCATATGCCTTATGGCTATTCCATTATTAGAAGGAGACTCATACCCCTGAAGGCACTCGACGCACTCACACTCACCAGAAACCAAAATTTCAGATTCTTATTTTTCATACTATGTAATTTGACCATATTATTGGCTAGGCAAACCAATACAGCTACCATTTCAATAAATGTTAGCCTAAATAAATAAAAATAGACTACCAAATTTAGAAATGACTTGGAGGTTCTGGTTCTTAGTTATTTTCCATGTATTTTATTATAAATATAATTATATAATCAGTTTTAGTGTTGTTTCTGGTAGAAATGGGTCTGACATTAATGAGCTAAATCTTATTCATCCATTAAATGTTATTTAAATGATTACAACTTCTTACGCAATCTATAAAATAAAAATGTTAATCTACCTCATAATCTTTTCAATTTTTAATCTTAATATATTATCAAGACCATCAACATATTCTTCAATATCTGAATTAGGTTGATCAACAGTTTATAACATTTTCATTTCATCATTAACCAATTCAATTAAATCATCAATATGATCTCTATGAGCCTTTTTAAGAGCTCTTTCTTCATCTAAAATTTGTTAAATAAGTTCATCATATTTATCTTTAAGATTACTATTTCTGTTAGGTTTGATTTAAATTTCATCTTAATATAAGTCTGTATTATCATGATCAAATAATTTAGGAGGTGAAACAGATTTATTAGCTTAAGGACTTTCAAATAGATAATTATTCATAATATATTATCTTGGTAACATTAATTCTCTGGTCAATTGATCAACACTATTTTAAGCTTAAGGAGCCTTCAATTCCTTTACCTAAATAATAGTTGAATAATCATATTACTCTATCTGCATATCTTAGAGTGTTCAGACTATGTTCAGCATCTTTATGACAAGGTGAGATTGTACCTATCATAAGAGTTCTACAATTTCCAGTAAATGAATCTTTAAGGACTTAAGTAAGCTTAGATCCTCTGAAAGGTGTGTGATTTTTATTAAGATCAAGTGCTCTAATACATTCTTTTAAAGCCAATAAAGATTTATTTATTTCAGCCCCATCTATTCTAGTTTATTTATGATATTCAACCACATCAGCACCTCTTTCACTACCTGCTAAATCTATAAATGATAATTTTCCAATGATTTTATTTTATTATCTCAAATTTATTTATAAAATTGCATGGGATCTAGAAGAATCTTAATTAACACTATTTTATCCAGTTACTCTACTCTTAATTCCCATTTCTACTGTTTTCTAGAATTCCTATACGCTATGTACTTTTGTTTCTGATAAACCTGCTATATTAACTTAACCTTTTGCATCTTCTCTAGCAACTAATTAAACACGATCATTTAATAAATCGAATAATTTAGAACAATAGATCTCATAGAATGAAACACTCAACACTAAAGAATTTGTTATCAATTAAAATAAATCATATGCAGCTAAAGTATATATTCCTACCACATTTTAATCACCCAACATTGTATATGTTTTACCAGATCCAGTTTATCCATATGCAAAACAAGTAATCTTAGTTCCATTTAATGCTGCTTGTACCATTGGTTTTACTAGTTATTAGTATAAATCTTCGTTTGTATATTATTAATCAAATGCAGCATCAAAGTTGAAATTGAATTCTTCAATAAATTTAGTTAAATCTACTTTGACTCTATTAAAATCATTCTAATAATACCTTGGTTCTCTAACAATAACAGTATTACCCTGAACTTCAACAATGTCCTTCTAACCTTCCTTACTTTCTTTCTTTGATAACGGACGCTTCCTGACTGCAACAATAATTTTAGGTTGATCCATTAAACTTTTATTTATATTTTATTAATAACTTCACAATTTGGCATCTTAGTACATTTTCTCAATTTCACCCGTCCATTTCTATTCTACAATTCTTCTTTTTAGTTTTAATGTTGGTGTCAATTCTCCTCCATCAACGCTAAAATCTCCAGGAATTAAAGTCCATTTTCGAATATATTGTGCTTTTGAAATTACTCTTAAAATATTCAATTATAATTACTTAGTATTAGTTTCATCAATCAATTTCTAAAGATAATCAGTAATGGCTTTGTCATTCTTGGCTTCTTCTATTGTTAGAGCTTAAGAGCCAAGACTCTTAAAAACAGCAATAACATCTTCATTCAATTTATCAGTGGGTCTAGATAAAAATTAACTTATTATATTACTATCCATCTGGTGTTAATTAATGTTTTAATGTTAATAAGATTGCTAAATATTTTCTTTTATCACCAATAACCATGCAATTTGAAACTATCTTAATATTCTTCTTCACTTCGTCTTCAATTAACACTGGAGCTACATTCTCACCTCCTGCAGTTATAATCAGCTCTTTAATTCTTCCTGTTATCATTAAATTTCCATTCTTATCAATCTTACCGACATCTCCTGAATGTAACCATCTTTGGCTATCTATTGTGTTTCGGGTAGATTCTTCATCCTTAAAATAACCCATAAAAATGTGTCTGCCTCTGTAACAGATTTCTCCATTTCCATCTTTATCTGGATTATCAATTCTTAATTCCGTGCCTTCCATTGGTTTACCTGTACTATTTATAAATAATTCATCAAATTTATCAAAATGAAAAGGATCTGCCATATTTTATACTCCTCCACATTCACTCATTCCATAACCATTGATTAAATACATATTCAAAGTTAAAAAATATTCTCTAATTATTGGTGATAAAGGAGCTGCACCAAATATCATGTATTAAGCTTGATCTAATCCTAAGGCTTTTTTAACATTTTAATAAACTAATTTATCTGCCAATCCAAAACAAAGTGGAGGCTTTAAGCCATGGGTTTATGCAAAGGTGCCTTCTTTACCAATTGATTTTGCCCAATTGGCTATTTTTGTTTTGATAGCTCCATTTGATTTTGCTATCTATTGCATTTAATCATAAATCTTTTCCCATACTCTTGGTACACTAAAAAATAAAGTAGGTCTAACTTCTTTAAGAGTATGAATAAGAGATCCTTACAATGCATCTGGATTTGCAAAGAATAAATGTGCTCCCCATCTTGCAAAACCGATAATATCTATTAATTATGCTACAACATGACTCAAAGGTAAATAACTAACCAATCTCATTTCTCCATTACCTTACATCACATATTTCCTCTTTTGTTATGTTATTGTAAAAACATAGTTGTCATGAGATAACATAACTCCTTTTGGATTTCCTGTAGTTCCAGATGTATAAATTAAAGTAACACAATTTCCAGGGCGTAATTTTGACACTCTTTCCAATACTGAGCCCATCAAATCTGCTTTTTTACCGATTTCAATAAAATCTTTCCACTTAAATACTTATGACCTTCTCTATTCAGGGATTTCAGCTGTTGGAATTTCATCATTATATAAAATTATTCCTTTCAAACGAGGCAATTTATCCCAAATTTTCAAATACTTGCGTAATTATTCTTTAGTATCTGCTACAACTAATTCACATTCTGAATGTTCGGATACATAGAAACATGCATCTGGATTATTTCTTAATACGTATTAATATTATTTCTTACGTAGTATAAATTCCAACAGGTAAATTGTGAGAATGAATGCTACCCATAAAAGAAATGTGCCATTCTGGAGCATTAAAGCCAATTATATTTACTGCACTCATTTCTGTTACTCCATAAGCAATTAAAGCTTTTGCAAATTACATTGATTCATTATAATATTCTTCATATGTTCTAGTAATCCTAATTTATAAACTTATATTTTTACCATTTATTGTTTCTCTTAACACTTAAGGCTGGCTTTTATGCAAATTGAGTGCAATCATTTTTAAATTATTCTGGAAGAGTGATTGGTATTTCACTTCCTGGACCTGATTTTTTGACCCGTATTGGTAATTCCATCCTATAATTAGTTGTCCATTAGACATTTTTTAATGGATCTTTAATATCAAATTCCTTCAATAATTATCTCATTCCTTCTTCTGATATGTACACTTTCTCTTCCATTTAAAGATATTATTAAATTAATGATATTTCTTAAAATTATTTTAAGAAGCACTCTTATTTTATCAGAGCTCTCTGTTTTCAAAGAAGATTCAAATAATAGGATCAAGAAAAGAAGTTTTGATGAAAAGATCAAATAAGAAAATCAATAAAGTTAAATAAATATGATCTTTAAATAAATGTGATAAATGACAAAGAGTTAAAATTTATACAACCTCATCTGAAGAAGATTATAAAAAACTCTATTCGTTAAATTGTAAAAATTAATGTAAGTAGGAAAAAAGATGATTATACTTATCAAGGATAGGATGAAAAAATAAATTCTTAATAACCCAAGTAAATTCAATTTATTAATTATAATATTTCATAAAAAGCATGTTATTCATTTCTAAAAAAATTTTGTTTCTATATTGCTATTTAATTAATTGCTTATTTAATATTAAACAATATTATTATAAATGCTTGATTAAACAATTAAAACGAGATAATTTAATAAATTTTATTACGTATTTTATACTATAAGAAGTTTTCTACTTTCTGGAATTTTATTAAATATTAATTTTTGAAATGAACAACGATTTATGTGAATCTATTGTTAGTCATGCAAATCAAATTTTTTAATCAATAGCTAATCTAAATGGATAATTGAATGAAAATGGCAGCATTAGTAATTTATTATTTGATTATTAAATAGCTAACAACAATCCTACAACATCTAACACGTCATCTACAATGGGATTAGCATTCATTATGTTCTTATTATTTACTGCATATGCATTGCTGTCTATTTTCTCACCTCATAGATAGCCAATTATGCAAAAAGGCAATATTTAACATTAACAGAATAATCATCATCATGATGATGAATGATTGACTATTGAACTCTTTTTTTATATGACTTCTTTAGTTATTAATATTTATTAATTCTAGTTTTTTCTAATAACAAATCATATAATAATTCATTCACTTCATCAAATTTTTAAGTTTATGTACCATTTTATAATTGTGGAATTATAAACAGAAGATATTATATTATAAAAAATAAAGTTGTGTTTTTGTAATTCTTAAATTTACTTAAGTTATAGGACTAATATAACAATATAAATGTGGAGGAATAGAGATATATAATCTTAAGTGCTTGACAGTTATCGTAAATTATTTATCTAAAATTATTTAAAAAAAATTATTATAATTGATTGAGAATAAAAAATGAATTAGTTACTATAATTATTTGTTTTAGGAATATAATTATTGATTTTATTTTCTAATAAATATTTCATGATTATTGATTTAGGTTAGAAGTTGTATCATATTCAGTGATTTCCTTAATTTCTGACATATTTAACCAAGGGTTATACTATTTACTACTTTCTTTAAGCTAATCTTTATATAGTTTTAATAATTCTTATAACTCTTGTTTACCCTTAGTCATTAGTAAATCTTAATTTATAATTGATTCATTAATCACAGTCTCCTATGAATTATTTCTTTATTTAATAGGTCTAGGAGGTATTTAACTTTTAATAGGTAATTATTATTGTTTAATTTATTGTTCTGGTTTTTTTTTTTATTATTAATTAGTTTAGGGTCTATCTTTGGAATTCTTCTTTTAGACAGGAGATTATTAAGATATTTTTTATCGATGATGATTAGCAGATGTAGATGCTCTTCCAACTCTTTTATTATTTGTTTATTCTTTAATTAACTTTTCTTAATTTAATTAAGCTTATGCTTCTAGATCTTATTATTTACAAAAATCAAACATTGCTTTAAGTAAATAAGGATGATTAATCATTTATTAAACACTTGGTGGATTAGGTTACATTAATGATTTTAGAATTTAAGATAGTTCATGCGATTTTTAGGATTCCCAATCTAAATTTGTTTTTTTTAAGACTTATTAAAGATATTTGACTTCTTCTTTCCAATTTTTGTGAGAAAGTAAATCGAATTGTATTCTAAGTGATCCAAAAGAATTCAAAAAGATTGTGTCTAAATCAATAGAGACATTAATTTGTTGCATTTCAAGATAATTTAAAGCAAATAGCAATTGAAGCAAATATTGACAAACTAAATTAACAGAGATTTATTTGTTTAGTCTTTCATTTAAGATTTATTCTAATTAGTATAAATTAAATACCTCCACAATATTCTAAGACTTAGACAAGATATTAGGAATCAATAAAGTATTCTTTAATTTTGGTTAAGCTTGGATGTTTGATATTGATCAATAGTTTGAGATGATTTTCAATCTCTTTCAATCTTTCTGCATTAATTTTACTAACATCTGTTCTTTTTAAGACATAACATTATTTATCAATCAAGGATTTAACAAGTAAATGTTCTTCAACAATAACACCCTTATTGACTTTTTTGAATAAGACTTTTTATAATTTATAATTATTCATATTATGTATTATCATAATCCTGACCTATATTAACATCCATATATTAATGGCTAATAAAATGAGAAAACATACAGAAATAGCGGATTTTTAACAGAAACACAAGATGATTATGCAGATTATTAATATTACGATCCTTACTAAAGTCAATTACATAATAGAACTTATTTGACTGATGTACGTCCCTTAAATTATAGTATAATTCTTATATTAAAAATAGCAAACCATGAATATCCTCAATATCCAGTCAAAATAGGTTAACCATAATTCTATTTTGATCCTAACGATCCTAGCAATATTCCATTTATGCCTCATGAAAGTAATCATTTCTCAATCATTCAAGGATATGATGATGGATATGAAGAATATGTACTATAGTTTATTAGAAATTTGCCAAGATCTACTTAGAATTTCGAGGAAGTTGCATTTGCAAAATATTTAGCTGAATGCTCAATAATTGATAAGAAAGTTTGGAAAATATAGAATATGTTGAAATAAGATTAGAGATTCAATGTTAAATTACTCTTTGATTTCTTTGATTCTAAAAAGAATGGAACTATTGACTATAATGAGTTTCAGTTAGGGTTGTAGAAATTGGATATTATATTGAATTCTATTGAATTGACTTAAATGTTTCTTCGTTATGGAGGCATGGACGATAATTAAATCTCTTCAGTTGAATTTAAATACATGCTTCTAGGTCCAGATGATTAATAGCAATTTATGTAATTTGGAGCTTTGCATTATATGCATCATCCATTAAAATAGAATATTCCATAGTTTCTATCTATTGCCCAAAGAGAATTGATTTGTGAAATTATGCATCTACAATTACAATTAGAAAGAAACCTTAACTTTATTAGAGAAGTTATTGGAACCAAAGATCTTCTACTGGCCTTATTCAAATAATTAGATGTTGGAATGAAGGGTTACATTACTATTCAAGATCTAGTTATATACATGAATTAATTAGGAGGATAGTTTGAGTCTTATGATTTGAAAGGTTGTTTAGGAAGAATGTCTAAGTAATTATGTATTTTTATCCTTAGAATTCATTGCAGTCGAATTAATTTTAATGAATTCAAAAAAGAATTCTTTTTAGATGAAAAATAAAAATCAGACTAAGATTAAAATATTGATATCATAAGTGATAAAAAAAAAACAAGACAAAAGGATTACATTCAAGAACTACATCAAAGAACAAGAGAATTGCAAAATAAATAATAATAAGCTTAAAAGGTATCTACTGAACGCAAATCTCAACCTTTATTAACTACAACTAATTAAATTAAACAGCCTCAACCATATGTAATATAACCACCTGTTGTATAAAAAAAGAAATAAGAATAAAGCTCTTAATAATAAGACGATGATTTAGATGATTTATTGTTTCCTGGTTTTTAGAAATATGAATTATAACCACCAGATCAAGAATATTGATAATATACAAACACTACCAATAATATTATTATAATAAGCCTTCTTACTCAAACTTTCATAGTAATGACTCAGCTATTCAAAAATCTTGTTGTTTTTTATTATAATAATGTTTAATTCAGTTCTTCGTATCTGGAAATTAATAAAATATTATTGTTAAGACTAGAACTCTTATCACTAACCACTAACATTATATACTCTTTTTAATTCATCTATTTTCATTTCAAATTAACATATTCCCTCTGAATTCATCAGTTGATTGATCATTCATTCTCCCTTTTATCTCCTTAAATAATAATAACAGCAAATTTCCTATTATCTCTCAAATTTTTTTATTTACTAATTTTAACTATATTCTTTTGTGTCAATTTAATTTTAAGGTAGAAAAATTTATCATTTTTATTTAAAAAATATCAAAATTAAATTGATTCAAAATTAATTAAATTGCAAATTCATAATTAATAAAAAAAATATTATTTGGATTAAATTATCTTTCTATTTATCAAGCAATTCTTTTGACTTCTTCCAATAAAAAACAGTTTTTCTACTTATCTAATATTATTTATTTCTTTAGATTTCAATTTCTAATCAATAATCATCTAAAATATCATTTCTAATGTTTTAGACAATATCATCTGAACTCAGTCATTATAAACTATTAGCTTTATTTATTCTAATCTTTTTAGCATCCTTAATAAATGGAGCGAATTTCTAATTTTATTTTAATTGAAAGCACCTCTTTCTTTTTCTTATGAAAATATTTGTGAAATTTAACAAATTTCCAAAATTAAAGAAATAATATTTTATTTTTAGATTAGTTGTTGATATTAAATAAATATGAATCTTAATCGGTTTAAAAATTGCATTGATTTAAATAAATATTAAAACTTTATAAAAATTAAAATCATAAATATAATCTTTAAAAAATTTAATTAAAGTTACAATAATTTTGATTAGAAATGTTATCAGAAATTGATCAAAGTTCTGAGAGTTCTCTCAAATGTGTCATCAGTAAATAATGTTTGGGAAGGTATCACATAGACGAAATGAATTATGATCTTGCTGTTTTCATAAATTTTATTTTTAACCTCAGTTATAATAAACATCAAAACAACAAAATGTATAACCAAATAACAAATATTGAAAACCTAATTAAAATAAAAAAGAGTTACTTTTTATTAATCTACCAATTTGATTGTAACATCAATTAAATCATTATAAAAATTTGAATTCATTACATTAATCACTTCTGATATCATGAATGCTCCTTCTAATTCATTCTAAGTAGGCACAGCTCTATAAGTAAAATTATTAATTGCCACATCTGTTTCAATTAAATTTTAAATATATATTAACATAGCTTTAAGACCATGCCTCATGTTTTAATTCATTATAGTAGGACATAACTATGCTGCTCTAATCTTTAGATCTCCTGGTAAGTATTCACACAAATCACTAAGTTGAATTTTAGAATAAAAGTCATAAAACTTATTTGTCACAAGCATACTTAAAATTTAATTATAATAAATTACTTATCAAAATTAGGATCTTAGGATGTAAATAATTTAGTATTATTAAGAGATTCCATAATATAATACCACATTCTATCAAAATATGCTGCATCTAAATACATATAGTTTTTTCTTCCATAAAGAACTTCTCTTTATGCAAACATTAAGGGTATATCACCACCAAGATCAGCCAATTATTTTTTATAAAAAGCTGTTTCTGGGTATTTCTTTAAATATTTTAAAAATTCCAAATAATTTACTATACTATTTAAACCAAGTATTGAATAAAATAAAATTAGTATAAAAATAAATCTATAAGGAGGTATTCTTTTTTTTCTTAAATTTTTTGTACTTCTTGTTTCTTTCTCTACTTTTTACTCAAAAAATTATAATTCTTTTTCTGCAATTTTAAGATTATAATTAAATTTATAAGAATTATCTTATTGTAATTTATCAAGTAATTACTTAAATTTTAAGATATCTTACTATATAGCATCATTATCAGAATATTAGCTTAATTGTAAGAATAGAATAAGTTTTTTATTGATATAAATTTAAGCATAAATAATTGAAATTACCATTATAACCAAAAATAATTGCTGAAATAAAAAAAGTGTTTAAACTTCATCTTAAAAACTTTATCCCCTTGAAATAGTTTGGGTCATTATATCAGAATTTAATTAAGTCATTATATCTCTGATTATAGGATAATTTTTAAAACTATAAAAGATTTATTGACTATCAGCTTTAACCGTTTTCTCATATATGTAATTCATCTTCAAAATATATTAAAAATTCAACAAAACAGAGATTGCTGTCCTAAGAGTCATATTATATTATTCTGATTTATAAGTATCAAGATAAGAATAAGCCATTATATATTTAGTTTATAATAATCCTTAAAGTTCTTGTCGATTAAGAACTAATTTTAAGTTTTAATTTAAAGAGTCAAATCCAAGTCCTAAATTAGAAGTTGCAAATTTAGAAACTGAATTATACTCTTATTAAGAAATAATACCATTAGTTTTCTAGAAATTGTAAGTCCATAAATTCCATCTAGTAACTAAAAACATATCCATTGGTTAAAAGAATAGATTTTTTATTTCTAATAAATTGATATCAATTGCAAATGCTACTAAATTTAAACTTGATAATTGCTAAAATAGAAAGTATATATTACTATTATGATGAATAATGCTTAAATAATTAAACATAAAATAAACAACAAGACCAATAATTAATGTTATCTTTTTAAAGGCATATGCTTATTAAATTTGTTATATAGGTCATATTTTCTATAAAATTTTGAATTTCTAAGCATTCTTATAGATGATACTTAAGATTAATCTTCCCTATCAAATAATTCTTCTTTTTTAACCTCCTATTGTTCTGGTTATAATCCCTTACCATCTCCACCTTAAGTTAAAGATTTAATTGACTGTTTTTTACTTTCAGTTTTTATTTTCTCAACTAAAAGATGTTATTCAGGATCACCTCTAGATGTAAATACTTATGGTTAAACTGAATCTATATTTAAAACCCTTTTTATGGCTTCTTCATTTAAACTTTTAATTTCATTTAAACTCTATAATTTATTTAAACTTTTTGCCTCTTTTAAACTTTTTATATCATTTTATCCTTTTACTTCATTATTCTATTGAGGTAAGTATGTATCTTCTTTTGAAACTTATTTAATTATTATAAGTTTCTCTTCTGCTATGCTTAATTCATTAGCTGAGGATGATATAATTGTTTATGTTTCTTTTTTTGTTGAATTACCGTTATTTTAATAGGTAATTTATATATTTTCAAGCTTTACAATCATGTATATCATTTGATCTTTATGATGTTTCACTATTATTTCTAAGTTGCAATAGTAACGAATATCATCTGATTCTTCATTTTAATAGATTAACTTTTAAGTATTTATTACAACATTTTCTAAAAAGCAACTTTAATTCACCTATTAAATTTCTGGAAATACATTAATTATAGATGATCCCTTTGAAAAAAGTGCTTTATAATATTTAATTTCTTTTAATTGATTTGTAAAACTAGTTATATTATATTTTTCATCAACAATCACCGTTGCATTTTTAACAGAAGTTGGAGATATTAAACAAATAAAGTTTACTTAATCAGAATATGTTAAATCTATTGCAAAATCTATAGTATCAATTAATTATCCATGAGTTATATAATTTTGATATAACTATCTAACAAATTTGGATTTACCTGTTATTATAAATTCATCTACTAATTTATTATGCCATTCACGAATTCCTAAAGGAATTAAATCCTAAAAAGTTTTATTACATATAAAATAGGGGGCATTACTAGAAATTTTATTTAATTACAATTATCCATTTTCATATTTTGTTGTTATATAAAACATATGTTTATTTGTTGTATAATCTATAATATATATATCTGCTGATTTTTTGGCATGAATTATCATTTCATTTGCTTCTAACAAATCATTTAAAATTTCTGCATAAAAAAAACAAATTAAAGCTTACACCATTCCATTAGGCTCACTTAAATAATACTCATCTATTTATTTCTTGATTTTTAACATCCTATTCACAAATTTATAAATCTCATCAAATTCATTTGTTTTCCAATTTTATAATAATTTAATTTTCCATGCAATAATTTTTTACAAACTATTCGAAATTTTTATATTCTTAATATCATTTTAGATTAATTTTGAAGCTACTCCCATTAATTATTGACTTTTTACTTTTTATTGCAAATCTTAATTGATTTAATTTATACATTTTTTCAACAATTGATTTTGTTTGATTTATCTTATAAAATTTTAATCTTTTAATTTATTGAGAATTAAAAAACTTTCATAAAACTTTTTCTATTAAAGTAAAATCGATGCGTTGATTATTGGATCTTTTGAATAAATTATATCTGATAATCTTATATATGTCATAATTTTGAAGAAAAAAGGAACTAAAATGAGAGTAAAGGTATTTTCAAAATGAATAAATTATATTATTCCTACATATAATGTTGATAATTAAATTGAAATCATTATTAATCGTATTAATGGAGATCTTTGATTTTTGATTAATATAAGGTCTAAAGCTTATGTTGCTGAATTTACAATTGCAATAATTTATATGTGTTTAAGCTTGAAATTTAATTTATAAAATATCATGAGCATAATATTTATCATCAAAGTTATAATGCTAAAAAATGTAATCTAAGTTCTTTAAAAATTCTTTGTGTTAATATCTAGTGTTCCTTATATAAATAATATCTCAAACATCTATATAAATATTATAAGTCCTCCAATAAAATAACCTTAAATGTCTTCAAATTATTCAATGACAAAATTCAGAAATCCCACCTTCATTAAACAATTTATTAGACTAATTATACTTTTCCCTGGTATTTTAGCCTTTATTATACACAATATTTATAGAAGCAAAAAGCAAAATCCAAAAATATGAAAATGTGAAATTTATATTCTAACTGAAGGTCTAGCAAATAACACCAAAGTGTAAATCCATGAAGATGAATTCTGATAATATATGTAAGAAATATTCAATAGGGATGCATGTATAAGAAGTAAGTTAACTAAATTATCGGGTAATGTAAGGGCAGAATCATCATATTCCATGTATTTTGCTAAAATTTTGGACATTATATGACTAATATTAGGCATTGAAAACTAAATATCTGAAAGAAAAATTATGATAATTATTTTTAAATTATCTTCTATACAAATCCCATTTAATTTATGTTATAAGATTATTTGATTATATATTTATTTAATTTTTACAAAATAACATCATACTCCTATTATACTTGTTGAAATATAAAACAATTATAATTAGCTAATTATGATTTAAACTCCTATTCATATTTTATCTAGTTAAAAAAAATCTAGTTTATAATCTTATAATAAGATTTATATGTTTTTCTTTTAAAATATCTATTAGCATTAATATCAAAATAATGTCTTGATGCGATCAATAATTCCACTGAAGTAAAACATTTTATTCAAATTTTAATTGTTTATAAATTAAATTTTAATTTTTACGAAAGCTGTTTTAGAATTAAAAACCTTGAGAAAAGTCTGCTCGTCATAGATAATTAAATTAATTTATTACATCATTTTTTATTTTTGTATTTAAATATGTTGATAATATTGTATATTAAATATTAAAAAAAAATAAATAGAAAGTTTGAACTGCTTAATTGTTATTTTTTTTAATATAATAATTCTTTATAATTAAAAATAGAAGAAAAAATCTGAAAAAGCTTATAACTTGGGGTTTGATTGATGATTTATTAAGAATGGAATTTTTTATCAAATTAAAAGAATAATTTAAATATTAAAATTGTATTAAAAAATAGTGAATTTAACAAACTTAGTAAATATATTCTATCTTATATTTAAGTTTATGTATTTTAAAAATAATGTAATTATATAAATCTAATTATAACATATTAAAATTGAAAGATTTAAAATTAGACAAGTCTTAAATAATTTAGAGATCATTTAATAGTTTTAAGAAATATTATAATCTTAATTTGTCTTAGGAACTTTTTTAAGATTAACATTTAGTAGATTTTTTAATTTATTTCTTATTCTTTAAATAAAAGCCTTAAATTCGATAAAATAATTAAAATATAAATCTTTAAAGCAAAATGATTGCCGTGTAAATTTCCAAGATGTTTTTATTCAGATTTTAAAGAGTTTATTAGAGTAGACAGAATTTAAAAGCGATTTTTATAATTATAATATAATGAACATTTAACAATTATATTATAAAAAATGAAAGCTGTTCTTTGATTTTATTCCGCTTATTTTAAAAAAATTGATATGTTTTCGAGGATTGAAATAATCCACAGCTTATTAAATGATAATAGTTTAGGATTCATCGATTGAGATGAAAATCAGAAAAATTTAATGATTTCTACAATTATCATAGAGAATTATAAAAAAGGGAAATATGTGATTTTTATTAGCAAATCTAGTTAAATAAATGATTGAAATGAGATTAAAAAAAAAAATGAGTTTAATAATAATTCAAAGAGATTTATTAGCTTAAGTAATAATAATTTAAGAATCATAATATTAATGAATATTAAAACATTTAAATATTTTGTCATCTAGATAATCTTATTAATTTAAATATAATATTTATTTAATTATGCATAATTTTCTGTTTGGAAATAGAAGAACAAATTATTCAAGTTTCAGTCCTTTTGGTTCTTAGAAAAACTTGAAACCAGGGATCATAAGTAAAATAAAAAATAAGATTTATGGTTTATTTCAACCAACAATTAACTAATAAAGTTTAATCCAACGGATACAAACATTCGAAGATGAAAATTTAGAAAAAGAACTATCTAATTAATTTAAAAATAATCTTGTACTTATTGATCGGATTATACCTAATTTAGAAGATAATTTAGGACTGAAAAGGAAGTGTACATATCCTTTTGAATAATATATAAAAGATGAATTTAATACAGATAAAAAATAATCTAAATAAACACAAACTGAATTGAATAATAAATCAAGTGATTCATAGATCAAAACATAGAATGTTAAAAAACAAAAGAAGTTTAAAAAAAATCAATCAAAAATGTATAAATGTAGAAAAATGGAAGGTAATATTTGTAAATAATAATAATAGAAAATCCAAAATAGTTAGAGTTTAACCTAAATAATCAAAAATTAAAATAAAATTTACAAGATAAATATGAAAATTCTTCAGATTGTTTATCAAATTAATCAAATAAGAAATTTAAATAGTTTGATAGCTTTAGTGAGAGTAGTATACCACTAAAATAATAAAAAGGTGAAACAAGTGATTATTTATCACCAGTAAAAATACTAGAGAATTAGTCGATTATTTAAAATGATTAGAAAAAGAAATAAAAATCTGATTCAATAAATAAGAAGAAGGAATCTCTATCTTCTGTGCATAGCTCACCAAATTAAGAAAGTGTGAAAGATGATTCAAATAAAAATAAAAACTTTTCAAATTCAACTGGAACCAATACAAAAGGAGAAGGGAATGAAACATTAATAAATTTTTAACATGGGGATATCAAATAAGAAGTTGAAGAAAAGATATAAGAATTTAAATAAAATTAAGATGAAATATTTTAAAATACTTAAGAATCCAATTTGAATCAAGTATTTAATTTTATTATTAAAGTAGAAATAAGAACAACTTAAAGAAGACAAGAGTCAAATACAAAAATAAGAACTTTCTATTGATCAAACCTAAAAAAAAGAAAAAAATGATAACAAAAATGAAAATCTACAGTTTTAATTCTTTGAAGGATCAAACTTAACTTTAAATTAATTAAATGAAAATAAAGAAATTATTTAAGAAGGAACAAAAATTGAAGAATAAAAATAATTAATAAAAAATTAAATATTTTCACCTTCAAAAATTAAGAAAGAATAAGATTAGACCTAATCAATTCATCTTTAAGTAGATGAATGTTTGAATAGAATTGATAAATAAAATAGTTTGATTGAAAAAACATCAAGTTTTTAAAATTTATAACCACAATAAAATAAAGAAATTCAAAAAAATATACTTTAAACTAGTTTTTTGAATAATTAGAATAAGTAAACAATTGATAAAAATGAAAAATTATCAAAAGAATAAAATCCATTTCTAGTACAAAGTCCTCATATCAGTTATGATCAAATAAGTCTTTATTTTTAATCTAGTACAACATCTAATCTAAATAAATAATGCTAATCATAAAATTAAAATTAGGCTGTGTTAGATTTATTTAAAATATCTACATAATCTCCTTAAAAATTACTAAATAAAACATAAGAAAAATTCAATTCTTAAAATTTATAATAAACAAATAATAATTTTGGAAATCCAAAAGTACTTCAATATTCAGTTAATAAATAAATGGAAATTATTGAATAATCTCCATAAATCAATTAGATTATTTAAAATTAATAATAAATATTTGAGTAAACAAAACTTAATTATTAATAGTAACCAACTTTATAGAATAATCTATTTTAATAGTAATAATAATAGTAATAATAGCATTATCCATAATAATTGATATAATAGTAAAGTTTCTAATTATAAAATTCTTTTCCTTTATAACAGCATACTTCAAATTAAGTTTCAAGCTTAAATTTATTCTAAACTAATTCCTTCTAATAATAATAGAATGAAATTATGAATAACCCTCTTCATTTAAAAAATGATGTGTTATCTCTTTTTTAGGATACAAAAAAATCTGATAGAGGTGAAAATTAAATATATATTTTAGATATTTTTTAGACATAACAATATCAATAGACAAGCTAGAGTTTGAATAATAGTTTTAATAAGGGTAGAAAGAAGTAGAGGATTAATAATTTTTGATTTTTTTCCAAGAAATAATTTATTTTATGTTTACAATAAATCACTTAATTTTTTAACATATAAATTTACTCGAAAATTAATTATATTTAATTCTTGACAAGAATTATAAGTACAAAACTATTTATAAATCAATTTAAGTAGAGTATTAGGAATAAATAATAGTTTAATTAATAAAGAAAGTGCATAATTAAATTTAGATTAATGGAGTAAAATAAAGATCTTTACATAATTTAAAGAAAGCCATTTATATATTGAGAAAATAATAGTTTATTTTTGTAGTTAAAAATGATAAGAATTTTTGATTAAATAAAATGAAATAGAAAAATGATTTTTGATTGGTTAATATATGTACTTTAGATATTTTTTTTTAACAAATTTTATTAATAAATATGGCAGAACATATTTTAAATCTAATAAACAAATAAGCAGCAGAATAATAAGGATAATTGGAAGAATTAGATATCTCAGAGATTAAAATAGAGTAAATAACACCTGAGATTACTGAAAATTTGAAGAAGCATTCTTAATTATCAAGTTTAGCAATTACAAGTTGTGGACTCAAAACTTTGGAAGGATTACCATAAATTGAATCATTAGAAGTTTTGATCTTGGAAGGTAATAAATTAGATGGAAATGCATTAAAATATATTAGTGAGAATTTCAAAAATTTGATTTGCTTATCTTTAGCAGATAATCAAATTAAAACATTTGATGTATATATTTATATTTATCAAAGGAATTGCGTGTACTAACAAAATTACCTAATTTATAACAATTAGATTTATCTGAAAATTAAGTGGAATAATAAAATGAATATCATTAAAAGATTTTTGAAATGTTACCTAATTTATAAGTATTAGATAATAAAAATAAAGAGGGAAAGGCTATTGAATATTCTGATGTAAAAATTATATTTATTTTAGGAAGATATTGGCGATGAAGAGGGTCTTGGATCTGATTCTGAATTTAATGAAGATGAAGATGATGATGAAGAAGAAAGTGAAGATGAATCTCCAAAACCATAAAAGAAAACAAAAAAGTGATTTTAATCTAGATATATTCAATAATTATATTGAATTATTTAATATTTTATAAAAATATTAGTTTCTATGTGTTCAAATTCTTATGACGATTGATTGATAATATTTGGAATATGAAAAATTTCATTATATTTGACTATCATTATTAAACTATAATTTTTATATATTCAGAGAAATTTAGTATAATTTATAATTACTATCTTTCAGAATTTTTAGTATTATTTTTATTATCATATCAAGATAGACTCAATATAATATAATTTAAAATCAGCTAAAAATTAGGATAAAGCTTTTAAAACCACTTTTTAATGGCTGAAAAAAAAAGAGTGATTAATAAACTTAGCATTAATTTACTAATCATTTTTAATGAACAGATTATTTTTTAAAATTAAAGGTTTCACTATTAAATGATTTTATATATAATAAAGGTAGATCCATCCATAAAATTTGTTTTTTAATTAAAAGTAATGTGGAAATATAGTCTGAGTTAATGTATGATAAAAACTAAAGTTAAAGCTAAAAATATCTTAGCTCTAATGAATCTCTTACACTGGATTTTAATATAGGTAAGAATACTCAGAATAAGATTTACTTGATGGTATTATAAAATGTTTAAGGTTAATCAAAATTGGTTTGGATATGTTAATTTTAATATTAATGAAAGCATGATGAGTAAAGGAGAATATGTCTGATTCAAATGTTAAAATATTCATTTCGTATTAGATTGTCAATTTAGAAGAAATTAATTTTACAGAGAGTAGAGTTTAATGAATTTCAAAAAGAAATATCTTCATTAATAGAAGATGAGCAATCTAGAATTCAAAAATGAAAATTAATATTTTATAGAAATAAAATGAAAATTAATAGACTGAATCATAATAATAAAAGAAAAATACTTATTTACTTAATAAATAAACAGTAAAAATAGAAGAACTAAATCATTAACTTTTAAATTAAATACAGTATGAAAAGAATAAAATAATTGAAGGAAATTACAAAATTTATAAATGAACAAAGTTAAAGATATATAAATACTATGGTTTTTGAGATTTCAGAGTTTTCTGAATAGACTATTAAGTAATAAGATAAATAATTAAAGTATTATAAGAGAAAAACGAAAAACATTAATTTGAGCATGAATTTACAAAAAAAAAACTTTTCACTAAAGAATAAGAATAAGACTAATATTAAGTTTTAATTCCTTAATAAAAAGATTAAAGTAAGAATTTGGAGATTATGAATTCTAAATTAAAAAGATAAATTAAAGAATTTGAGTAGGATAAATTAAAAAGAGATTAAAATAATAAAAAGATAGAGAGTGATTTATATAAATAGATTGATAATCTGACTGGATAGTTATTATAAAATCAAGATTAAGTATAATAAAAATAGATTAATTCAATAATTTTGAATAAATAAAAGAGAGAAGAATTTAATGTAGTGTATTAATAAAAAATGAAGAACTTAAAATATATGGTATTAATTTTGTTAAGGAAATATAAATATAAATTATATCAAAAAAAGATAGTAATAATTTGGAATAATTTGATTTTTATATTTAGCTTTTTTATATATTAATTATCCGTTAAACATGCTGAAAATCTCGAATAAGTCAAGAAAGAATGAATAATTGGAAACTATATAAGTGATTGAGAAATGTACAAGTATGAATAATTGTAAATGATTATAGAAATAATGAAAGAGGATCGTTTATAATTGAGATAAATGGTAAAGGATGAAAATATTAGATTGATTGAATTAGTAGCAAAACATAAAAAAAGAAATGATCTTAATGATTTATAATAAGAATTAAGAAAGTTCCTTAAAGATAAAAAGGGATCACCAGAAAAGGTTTAAGGTGCTCCAATAATTTTAAGAAAAGTAAAATCAAAAGAGAGATGTGAATGGAATACATCAATGAGTTCAAATCCATCTATAAAATCACCTAGTAGATCTAATTTAGATTTTAGAAAGAAATAAAAAGAAGACTAATCACATAAAAAAACAGAATCACTAAAAATGCAAGAAAAATTTGATAGCCAAATAGAACAAAAAGAAAATGATGAATTTAAAATACTTGATGAAATATAGGAAGTAAAAATAAAAGAATAATAAATTGTATTCAATACAGCAAATTCAGTCATCGATCCATTTTTTGAAGATTTAACTCCTGTTAAAATGGAATTTTAAACAATAATTTCTTAAGCACCTCTTAATCAAAGTGATTAAAGAAGTGAATGCATTTTATAATATAATGCAGCGGAAATATAATAATATATTAATATATAAGATAAACATTATGTTTCAAAAGAGACTTATTTAATTCCATAATTAAAAAGTCTCAATTATAAAATGATAGTTAATGTTGAATATTAAAATTTATTTACTGATTGGAAAAGTATACTTAGTCCTTAATAACCAATTTATCATATAAAATAAGACAATTAATAATAATCAGAATAATAAATTGAATCAGAATAATCAAAATAAAATTTAATTACTCTTAAAACTGAACCTTCTTAACTAATAAAAAGCTTAGAAATAAGAGGAGTAACTGCTGAAGAATTATTCACTTATTTAGTTCATCATAGATTTACTAAAAGATTGAATTTATATTAAATTATGGAAAATGCTAAAATAGCCATTCCAAATGCATAATTAGATTTAGATTCTTTATTTAGATTAGCAGATACTGATGAAGATGGATGGATAAATTTAGAAGATTTAGGATAAACTTTAATAGAAACATGTATTGAAAAAGAATCTAATCCAAATCCAATTAAGGAATTATTTAATTAACTTGATGGAAATGTTAAATTAGATAATTTTATAAATTTAATTAATGATAGAATATAAGCAGAAATGTAAATTTAAATATTTAATATAGTCTCTATCATGAAATTGATATATTTGGCAAAGGATTCATTACTTACTGGGAGATGTACAATCATTATGAAGAAATTGAAAAATTATTGATTGGATGATTTAAATATTTCAAATTAGTACTAACAAACAATATAAAATTTCTAAGACTTTTTATAATTTCAAAGTTAATATAGAATTTTTGATATGAAATGATAAACAATTGATATATAATTTAATTTTATGGTATATTAAATGATTAATAAAAATGTTATTAAAAAATTATGTGAATCCATAATATTATGATAATTTGAGAAAGTTTAAATACAGTGGTTAGAATCTTTCAATTTTATATAATTGGATTCTTGGAGATATTGCATAATGGGTGGTAAATAAACAAAATAAATATTAGGTTGATAAATTGCCAAGAACAGTAGCACCAAATCTTATAACAATAACAGGATTTTGTAATTTGTTAACAGGATTTGCTTTGATATTAATATTGAATCCGATGTTTGATAAAGATTTACCATAATGGGCTAGTTTATACTTAGCATGGACAATATTTGTATATTAAACATTAGATAATGCTGATGGAAAATAGGCAAGAAGAACTAAATAATCTACTGCTTTAGGAATGCTATTAGATCATGGTAGTGATTGTACTGCAACATGGATAGCTGGTTTATTGTATATTAATGCTTTTAAGATAACATTTACTCCATTTAATATGTTAACTGCAATAGCAGTAAGTTTTTTAGGTTTTTATTTTGGTGTTTATTGTTAATAACATACAGGAGTATTCTAATTAGGAGTTATTAATGGAGTTGATGAAGGATTACCAACACTTTAACTATTTTTAGTTGTAACTGCTATTATGTCATCATAATTTTGGCTTAATGAAATTTAAATCACAAATACACTTTCAATTCAATATAATACAATCTTACTTGGTATTACTATCACTGGATGCATAGTAACTATCTTTTAATTTTGTTATCCTGTATTCAAAAAGATGAATTGGAACATTCTTAAAATTCTAAAAAGTCTGTCATTGCCAATTACACTTATGATAACATTTTTAAGTTTGACCTATTTATCCCCAACTTATGTGTTATTAAAATGGTTCCACATTTATGTTATTACTATTGGATTGCAATGGTCAAAAATGATTAATCTATGGCAATTGGCAATCATTACTAAAGAAGTAATTATATATATATAAATATATAGACTTTCAGTTAATTTTCATTCAGTTGGGCTTTTATTTTAGGCTCTATTATGTTAAATTTGATATCACAATATTTAACTCCAAATGGTCTTTGTTTCTTTGATGAAGTCTAATTGATCTTTGTTTTGTTAGTATTCTCTTTTTTATCCTACATGCATTGTGTAATTAGTATTATCCACTAATTATGTGAAGTTCTTGACATTTATGCATTCAGCATAAAATATCCATAATGAGTAATACATTTATAAAATTATCAAATTTAACAAAATGACTTTATGTGATTATATCTAAAATTTAGAAAACAGTTTAAGATATTTTTTTATAGATAATGATTTTTTATTTATTTTTGACTTTTTAAAATAATTTATCTATCCATTAAAGAATGTTAGTTAAAATAAAAGTAGTTATTAAATAATATAAATTAGATCGAAAAATGCTTATAAATTCATATTTTAATTCAATTATAAGTAAAATTAATATAACAATCATATTTTTTGCGATTATCTTTATTATAATAGATTTGATTCATTTTCCAAGTTTAGATTTAGTAAATTTTAGTTTCTTTTTCTTGAAAATTAACTAATTCTTCTTTAATTAATCTAATGTAATGAGATGAATTAAAAGAAAAATCTAAAAAATAAATTTCTATTTAAAAAAATTTGAAACCTACTAAAAACAGATTTATAAAGCATTTAATTTGAATAGAAAAAAGAAAAATTTATTAATTTAAATTAATATTTGTAATCAGATATATATGTATAATTTCTAATAATTTTTATTTATAAAGTATTAAATTAATGTATATGATTTAAAATCAGCAAATTTGTAAAATGTTGAATAAAGATAATATATAAAAATGATTGTTGTTAGGAGCCATAAAAATATAAATTTTATATATATTATATTTTGACTCATAATGCTTTATGCAACAAATCTTATTAGGACTGTTGGCATTTTAAAGTATTTTGAGACTTCTTTCCGAAAATAACTTTGGAATCATAATTACTCTTAAACTAAATTTGAGTAATTGGTTTATCTTTTTAAAATTAAATACTGCTTTTATAAGCACTCGAATTAAACTAAGGCCATTAATTTTATGTTTTATCTTATGAAATTCTCTATGAATCGAGATTTTTAAATCCTGTAGGATGTTCTAATTTAAGTCTTTCATTATCTTCATTGAGTTGGATGATTTGAATTTTAAATGAATCAATTTGTTTATCTTTTCTATCGATTTCAAATTTATGTTGCTTGTATAAATTGTTATACTTCTGTTAGACAATCTCTAATTATTATTTAACTTGCATATTCTATTCATACAACTCTCCTAATTCAATGACAGCTTTCTACTCTCGATTGTTGGCTTCTTAAATCTACTATCTCATATTCTAAAGTGTTGCTGTTCATTTATTAATAAAGGATACATTCTCTTCTTTGATTTTATTCTAACAAAACTTCTTGTTCTCTTTTTACACAATCTAATTCACTACACTTTTGTTTAAGTTCTCTAATTAATCTATTAATATCTTCCTTATATTTCTCTTCCATATCTTTACGTCTATCGTATTCTTATTATAAACTCTGGTACTCTTCCCTAGTTACTTTAAGCCTTAGGCCAAATAATTCTTACTCATCATCATGCTCTCGCTCTAATTTGTTGGTCTGTTCTCTTCACATTCTACACTTTCAGACTTCAAAGTCTTAACTAACTTAAAATCCCATACTTCATTTTTTTTAAAATCATTCTAATATGAATTAATTCTATCATCTCTCATCTCAAAAGTCGAATCTCTCTGGAATAATGCGTTGATTTGTTCAGCAGACATATAAACAGGCTAATTATTCATATATTTTATATATATTAATTATTTACTACTCTAAAACATATTCACATCAAATATTTCATACTAATAAAATTATATATATTATCATCATTATATATTATTAATTATTTCATTCAATTTTTATAATAAATGCCTAAAATTCAATGCAGTGATTGCTAACTTAAGTATATTTACATTATTAAGTAACTGATATTAAGTTGATGATTAACGTACCTATGCATGTAAATGTGGAAAACTATTTGCTTAAGTAAAATGTTTATTTTGCCAATTCACATAACCAACTTTTTTTGATCTAATGACTGGCATCAATCAACATTGGACATGTTCTAATTGTGAAACAGAATCCATACTCTCCCCATGTTAAAATTGTACAAACATGAATTTAAGAGGACTTGTATCTTTTTTTTTTATATTTCTTTAGAAAGAAAATTTATCCAAATGTTCTTGCAAAACAACCAATTATTATTTAGATTGTAAATTGTGTCTCACATGGTACACTCTCAATGAATCTAATAATAATTTAGATGGAAAAATTACATCTTGTGTATTCAACTGTGAATAAGTTTAAATTCTAAAGTATCTTTTATTTCTTTTTTATTAGATGCACTAACTGTTAATCTTTAAAAAAAATTGATAATTTCAACAATGAAATGAAAAATTATTGCAATATTTGCAGTAAATACTTTTTTAAATAAATATGCCCCTTTTGCAAGGAAGTTTCAACATTTAACCAAAAAGAAAGTTAACTTAAATAAAAATGTTAAAATAGAAAATGTGGGAAACCTAGTATTTTAAAAGCTGGAAAAATTCAAAATTAATAAGTTATAATCGGAGAATTTACAAAAGCTAATGATATTGAATAATTCCAATCTCCAAAATAATAATAAACCTCTAAATTTTTATAAAACTTAGATTTATTAGGCATTGATTAAGATAATGATAACACAAAACCTATTGCTAACTAAAATAATAGTAACCTCTTAGATATTGATCAAAATTTGGATCAATACAAAAGTTCTATTACTTCTTGCCAAAAATGTTAGGTATAATTTTTATCTAAAATCCAAGAACTCTACAGAACTTATCATAACAACTCCTTGTGGACATAAAGTATCTTGCTATTAATGCTTAGGAACAGTAGATAATTGTATTTCATGCAGTGAACCTATAAAGTTCAGAATCATGAATACTTTTAATAGAGATTTTTATCAAGAAATTTTAGATAGAATAAAATAAGAGTGATTATTCAATTAAATATTTAATATAAATCAACATTCTTGGTTCACATCTTTAAAAGGTAATATCTTACTAAATTAAAATTCCAAATTGTAACCTATTGGATTTAAAAGCAAATACTGAGCTGTTTATTCTATAAAATAGTTTCTCAAGTAGAGTGGAAAAAAAGAAAATTAGTCCATTATTGTAAATTTAATCTAAACACATATTTCTAAATTTATAATACTTATTTCTTCTAAATAGTTTTATTATAATTATAAATCTTGTAAAATTTAAAAAACTTATATTAAGAATATTTTCATTAAATGTCCATAAGTTCTAAATTTCAATGTATAATCTCCATTAAAATTTAATTTTACTTTTTTAGATAATTAATAAATAGACATCAATTTTGTTATCAATTTTCTTATATTGATTGTTTTAATTTTAAATTATCTTAACATTAAAATTGATAAGGTCCCAAATTGAAATTATTAATTTAATGGAGTTTTGTTGATTGCATTAAATTATTTGAAAAGGGATTACTTGAACTAATGAGAAATTTTTTTATATTAAACAGGATCTTATTAAATACTTTCTTATATTAGTATTATACTATTATCCATTTTATATTAGCATAAACGAATCTTAATTTTTGTTCTTTATAATTGAACTTCAAAGCTTTCATTAAATATAGCTTTGCCACTAATTATAGCGTATTCTAACGTCATATTATTAATTAAGCAATTTCTAATAAAATTTCTAATGTTACACCCGAAACATAAATCATTAGTATGTGATCCAAATTAATCTTGAAAAGCAGTTATTTAAACATCTATTTGAAGTTTCTTTTCGTTGTACTAAAATTTTGAGAAAGGTTTATTTATTAATTAGTCCAATTATTTATTAATAGTATCTTCTTTATAAGTCATTAAAAATTATATTCTTTATGCTTTATTACAGATATATAGAACAGAAGATGTTAAAATTGCAGTTGCTGTAGATAATGCCAAACACTGAAAGTCTATTCTTTTGGTCATTAAAATTGTTGAACTTTATCTGAATATTATATGAAGTAAAAGAGATGGGCAACTTTAATCAAAATCAGTAGAAAAGTATATAACAGCTTAAACCAGTGAAAAGTTATACCCATAAGTAAAATATTCTTGATCTACTGAATAATTTGTAAAATTGAATTATAATAATAAAGCATAAGCATTAGTAATAGTCAGTATTTTTGCTGTTAAACCCTCCTTTTTGTACATTATGTATAATCCAATAAGACATACTAATATAAAACCAATATTAATGTAAGGGATGACTAAATTATCTTACTAAGTAATTATGACCAGTTAAAATAAATTTAAAGACATTGCCATCACCAATAAACCATAAAATAAGGGTTTCAGATGTTTTGAATACGATTATGCCTGATATTTTTCTTCAACTTCTTTTTCCTTAAATTTAAGTGTGTACTTGTTCATTTAATCCATTTTTTTCACAAAATATTGATAATATATCTTTTATAGATTACTATTTTAATAAGAATTTAATATAATAAACCTAAAAATTAGAGAAGTTACTATTTTACTGATCTAGTCTTTAAAATATAATTATAAACAAATCTCTTCTCATATTTAAGTTATTATATTAATTTTTCTAATGAAATCTCATTAAGTATTTTTTCATTAAACAATTGAAGTTGTTTGTAATTAAAATGGCATCATTTTTAAATATTTTTAAGATGTCATAAATATTGTACAAGATAAAACTGAATTATAAATAAGAAATATAAAAGTATATTATAATTTATGAATTAATATATTATTTTTTTTATCAAAAGTGTGTAAATCATTAATAAATAATAATCTCATGACTTAATTAAGCGTTGGTTAATTTAATGTTTCCAGCAAAATCCTCTAGGTTTATAAATGCATCTAAATACTTGGCCAAAATTAG
The DNA here is from genome assembly GCA_905182985.1 of Paramecium sonneborni. Classification (NCBI taxonomy): domain Eukaryota; phylum Ciliophora; class Oligohymenophorea; order Peniculida; family Parameciidae; genus Paramecium; species Paramecium sonneborni. The sequence continues at coordinate 366,365 of CAJJDN010000054.1, forward strand.
CAGGATGAAATATCATTTTCCATAATTCCTAAGTGTTTGTAACAAGCGGCTATTAATTCAGAGCAAAAATAATTCTCTTTTTCAACTCCTGTAATAGATCTTTTCTTGCATAGTTTCATGATATTGACTGAATATTTTTTGCCGTGATTCTTATAAACAAATTCTTATAATTTTAATAGCAATGCCATATCTCTTTTAGTATATAATTATCTATAGCTAATTTGTGTTACATATTCATGAAAATTGCTTTACATTAGAGCATCCCAAGTATAGATACAAACTCCATCATCACTATTAGCTTCAAATACATGGAGAACATTTTTATTATTTCTTAAAAGTAAAGCAACATGATCTAAATAATTTTGTTAGATATATTACCATATTCACTATTAGTAATTAATCTTTATAATTAACAAGCAATAGATTTATTTTTAAAAAGTAGTAAATCTAGGGATTCAGCTCTCTTTTCAAAAACATCAAAAGGTATTTTATGTTAAAGATAGAAGTTTGGTAATGGTGATTAAAAACAATAAGGTTTGGATGTATTAATATAGTAATTGAGAGAGAGGATCCATTGTTTACTATTAGTTAGTGATTAAAACTAAAACTAATAATTAAAAACTAATAGTTGAAATACATCATTCGAAGGAATGGATAATTCTAAAATATGAGATTAATAAATACTAATAGGATATTGATTAAAGTCAAGAACAAATTCTGTTTTATCCTTTCTTTAGAGTACAAAAGTATAATTGCGAAGTATTCCTGTGTATACAATGTTATCTTTAAGTAACAAACCATCATGATCATAGGACTAGTAATCTCATTAGTAATAAATGTAAATACAAATTTAAGTAGGACTGGTCTGTTTAAATTTGGATTTTAGAATAGTAATCATGTTAACATCTTCATTAATATCATTCCATTATTATTTCATTTAAATATAAATGGATTCTAATTATGTATTAAAAGGAGATGAATTTATGATGAAAGGAGATAAAGCCCTGAAAGGTAAACATTAATATTAAAATAAGGTTCTGCTTTTGGAAATATTTTTGGATCAAAAGGAGAAAGAGCAGAAAAAGCACTTGAATTATATAAGTCTGCAGCAACACAATATAAATTAGGAAAGAAATGGGAAAAAGCATCAGAAGCTTATTAAAGATGTATAACTTGTGATCAAACATTAAAATCAGGAGAGACTGGAGATTTTTATGTTGAATCAGCCAAAGCAATTAGTAATGTAAATAAAGCAGGTATACTGATATAATATTGAGTATAGAATCAATATAATTTTATGAAAAAGCAATAGAACATTATGCTAGTGAGAATAGATTAGACAATGCATCAAGATACAAAAAAGAAATTGCTTAAATTTATGAGTCAGAGTTTGAATTCCATCTAGCAGTTAAAGCTTATTAAGAAGCTGCTGATTTTTTTTAGGCAGATGGTAAAAGAACATCTGAATATAATTAAATGAGATTAAAAGTTGCAGAATTATCAACATTGAATGCATCTGGTGATTTAATTGCAGCAATCAAAGTTTTCATTTAATAAATCTATTAGATTTTTGAAGATATTGGTGATAAATACATGGAAAATAAATTAACAGCTCCAAGTGCTAAAGAACTCTACTTTAAATCATGTTTACTTTATTTATGCAATAATGTATAATTTTTAAAATACAATTTAAATAGGATTCAGTAGGATGTGGAATTGCTCTAGAAAGATACTTAGATAAAGATCCTAGTTTTGCTTCAGCAAGATAATATAAATTTGTTGTTAATTTAATTAAAGCTGTTGATAACAATAATGTTCAAATGTTTTCAGATGAATGGTATTATATTTTATTTTAATTCAGTTTTGAATTTAACAAAATCATACCTTTAGATAAATGGAAATTAAATGTCTTAAATAAGATTAAAGAAAGTATGCAGCCACTTCAATAAGTTGAGGATGGAGGTTTTAGATGATAAATAAAATTAAAATAATATTAGTCATCGTTTTATTATATTGTATTTAATTAGTGAAGCTCTTATGATCTTCTCTTTTTAAATTATATCATTTGGCATATATGATTTGTATATCTATCTATAAAACTAAAACTTTTTTTTTAACTAATTAACTAAGTACATCTCTGCTACTATTACAAAAACTAAAAATTAAAACACTACCATCACTATTAATAATATTAAGATTAAAGTATAGTCTTTGTCTATCAAAGATCCTAAATCATTTGACCAACTTGTCAAAAGAACTTTGAATGCTGATTTTATATAGTCTATAGCTATATTGAATTGCCAAATAGATTCCAAATTTATTTAACCAAATCTTGATTCTTTATTCAAAACGTAATCTATCTTTGAGATAAAATTAGTACCTTATGTTACTGAAGAATATAATTAATTAAAAGCTACTATGCCTTATTTTAATTTTCCATTTAATATTGTTTCACAATCTTTAAATTCTGCTTCATCAAAATATTATTTCTCGTAAAGGAACTAACATAAATTATTGAAATAAATTGATTAAAAACTATCATAATAACTACCATAATTTGGATTTTCAATAGATGGGGCAACATTTATATCTGTAAGTTAAGTTTCTAAAAGGTCTTTAATATGAGGTAAACATTCTGAATCATAAATTTCAGTATTAAAAAATCTTTCTTTAACAGAAACTTATAATAACTAACTATCACTAAAATCAAATATGGAATTTTGACCAATATTGATTATTTAAGTAATTTTTTTTGATGAATCACTCAAGGTCAAAAAAAATAATAATGAAACAGAGGAGGAAATCAGAACAAATACTATATAAATAAAAGACATTTTTATTGTTAACTATCTTAACAATTTTTTTTCTAAAATTTATTTATCCTTTCTCTTAATAATGTTTTGATCTTCAATCTCATTAATTAACAAAAAATTTTGTTATTATTAGAAGTTAGTTTTATTAACTATGAATTTTCTTTCATATTATGTATTGACTCCTTGAATCTCATCATCTTTTATCAAAATATATTAAAATTAAGATTAAACAAATTATTGTTACTTTACAATTTTATTTAAATCATTTTTTTTAATCATAATAAACATTTTAAGCACAGCCTTAAATGTTTAACAAATCCACAATATTATTAATAATAATCCAAAAAATCCTATAATGAAAATACATGATTCGATTATCAGTACTGTAATTACAAAATCAGACATAGAATTTGATTTATCATTTAACATTACTGAAAGAATTACAATTGCAGAATTAATTTCTTGATATATAGTAGGTAAAGTGATGTTTCTAATATATTTTACCATTGGATTTTCATCAGTTAATTAGATTAATTGTTCAGCAGTCATCATAGATATTTAATGTTCAACTAAAATAACTTTAGTAAACGCATCTTTATAATCTAGAGTTATAGGAACTTTTTAAACATCATAAATAGTTTCATCAAGGATAGATTTGCTAATAAATACAGATTAGTCTAAAAATGTATCCTATTAATCTAAATCTTTCATTTATTATTTGATAAATTCATAACCTGAGTCTATTTATTTAGTTTGATAAATAAAGAATTGTTCTTAAGTTCCAAGAGCAACTCCATTAACTAATAAATTAGTAAAATCAGCATCTTTATAAAGGAGAATATCCATAACAGTATCATATGCCTCAATTAAATATGTTTACATTTAAGACAACTAAAATATTCTCGAAGACTGATTCTTAATAGGTATAAAATCCTATTTATTATGTTATGATAATTACAGAATATGGTTTAAGAAAGTATGTGATTAGATTCAAAGTTAGAATAGTGATATACATAAATCTAAGAAACCAACTCAAATATGAAATTTTGACTAAGAGTTTTCTAGGTTTATTATTGTCTTCTTTTCTAAAAATGTTATCGAGAACATTAAGAGAAAAACTTTAAGTTCCATGTTGCATTTTAAATTAATTTTAAAATGTTTCCCAATTAATCATTTTAGGTTAACCTTTGCAAATGACTAAAGCATCTTTATCATCTGGGTCTTCTAAATTCTCTTCTTTTTATAATTGATAGCCAAGACCATTTTATTTGACATTAATTTTAATGTTACTTTTAGAATTAGGTTATGTTGAATATGGTTATGGAGGTGATATTACTTTACTTTCACAATCACTTGTCATTGTCATATATTTAGGTCCATCTAAATTTTAGATACTACGAACATGTTATAAATCTATAATTTATAAATTAATTACCTCTTGAATAACCTTTTTGTAACATTTATGAAAATTTTTTAACATTACTTCTTATTTTATTTTACAATATTTCTTAAATATTTTAAACTTTCATTATTCCAATTCTTTCATCTCTAATTTTATAAAAAGCCATTGTGCAAATAATTTTATAGGATTTTATTTTTGTTTAATTTTTCAATATATCTCTATATATTTCTTTGATCAATTCATAGTAATTTCTGTCTTCATCATTTTTTCTCCTTTCTGCTGCTTTCTAAAACATTAATCTAGCTTTCTTTTTAAATTCTCTTTATTAAGTTCCTTATTTGACTAACTATTTATTTTCATTATTTCTATGTTTTCTATTTTCTTTTTCTTAATCATTTTTTTCCTCTTATTTTACATGCTTACATATATATATATATTACATCATCTTATTACTTTTTAATTTAATATAGTTTATATTTGGATTCAGAATAATGTTTACATGCTGCCATAAATTGATCAGATAATTTAATATGAAAAGTTATTGTTTCACCATTATTTACCTTTCCTTCTAATACAAATTATCCCTTAGTTTTGATTATTTCATCCTTACTTTGATTATCATCACTAAAATCTCCTTGATTATTATTATCAAATTTAGTTTAAATTCTTTTATAATTATTTTGATATTAAGTCTCATACATTTATTTGATTTATTCATCAACTTTTTTATTTAATTATTCATTAATATCTTTTTGCATTTCTGAGTATTGATCAATTTATTATTTGAATTCTTTCTCTTCATTTTTATCACTAACACTACTAGCATATTAAAGAAATAATTTATCTTCTGGTACTTCTAATGATTACATTTAATGATAATTAGATTGTTAATCATCTGAAGAAATAGCATTTGAACTTTTTACAACTCCTAAAGTACTAGATCCTAAATGAGCCACATTAACTTAAATTTTAATTTTGTCTTATATTATATTTTACTTAATTGATTTAATAATCTATTCTTGCTTTTTCTTATTTTTTTACATACCAAACAATTCTAAATCAGTTTATTCATTTATTAATTAACATACTCTACTAAATTAAATTAATTTTGGAGCAAAAAGAAGCATATTAACTAATACTTAAACTTTTTATTTTTAAAATATTTCTTAATTAATTTGTAATGATTGAATTATATTAGGAGTCATTCCATTTATTTCCCAATCTGAATTTAAAATAATTACATCATGTTTTTTTTCATTATTGATATCTGTTGGCCTTAACATAACAACAAATTAAGATTAGCCATTTAAATCTACATATAGTTTTAAAAACTTTTATGCCGTAAACATATATCCAGTTTTATGTATACAATAAACCTTTCTTTAAGAATATAGAGAATGTTCTTTCCCAGTCAATCTATAATCATTTAATAGTGATGGATGCACTTTTGAATAGATATCAGGCATTAATTATGCTATTGGAAATTTCATAGAAACTTCTTCTGTTGTATATCCAAATATTTTAGTAAATTATTTATTCACTTTTATAATTATTGCATCTGGATCATCACTAGTCTATATAATACATGCTTTTTTATCGAAAACTATACGCTTGCTCTTTATATCTATTTTATCCATATCCACTTTTTATTCCTAATCAGATTTTATACTTGCTATATCTTCTTCTAAATTGTTTTCTTATAGTTCTTCTGAAAATATATCATTCTCATTCACTGATAATCCCTAAAAATTATCCAATATCTTATTCTTCAATTTCTTATTCTCTATATACAATGTAAACCAAGCATAATAAAACTTCCACTTCTTTTTAAAGTCAAGATAATTCTAAATTTATACCCATAAAAAATTAGTTTATTCAATTTTATCAAATTAATTTCTTAATAAATGATCTAGTTCTTCTAAATCGATAACTTCTTTCTAAAGACATTTCCAAAATACGCAATTTTAAATCATTATATTATTTATATTACTTTTTATTGTGTCTATCATATCTTCAATGTACAAAGCATTCTAAGTTTCTAACTTTTCTCGATAACTTGATTGATTTCTATGTTTAATATATTTCATTATCTATATTTTAAGCTAAAATATTTTATATCTATTAATAATGAATAGAAAACGTTTTTCTAAATCTGATAGAATATGTAATGAAACTTGATGATTTTAAAACTTAAAAAACATAAATCTGGCATAAAGTAGAAGTAATTCAACTGAATTTGGATTTTTATTCAATTTGATCTCGATCTATGATTTCATTAAGAATTTAACAAAAATATTCTTATGAATCAACCAATTATCTATATTTACTTCTTTTCGTTTTTTTGAATCAAAAATCTTTTTCTTCTTACAAAAACACCTACCTTCTCCTTAAATCACTGTATGTTTACATTCAACTTCCATATGTCTTTGTAAAATACCCTTAAAAAATAAATCAACATTGATATCTTAATTTGATACTTCTAAAAGTGTATTCATTATAAATATTTATTTATTTAATTCTTTGTCTCCTGCATTTTCAAAATTAATCTATTTATAATTTGAATTCCTCATGTTGAAATTAAAACAACAACAAAAAAATATAAAAGATACAGTAAAAAAAATACCAAAATTCTCAAATTATTGCATTACAGTATTATATCTATACAGCTCATCAACTATCATCGAAAAACTAGTTGAAACCATAATTGTTATTAGAATTTAAAATATATTTCTAACTGAAGTTGTAACAAATGCCATATATCCACTAAAAAATAGACAATCTAATAAAAAATAACTATAAGAAATAAAAATTAAGATCAGCATCACCCAAAGATATCCATAATCTGTTGAACTATAAAGATATTTTAAATATGAACTTGAAAGATAAGAGAAAGGCTTGGATCGTTCGGAATACTTAAAAAACTAGAATATAAAGAGAATTCTCAGTATTTAAACAATCTTTTTTTTAACTGCTATTATTATGAAAAAAAACACTTAAAAAACAATTGTTTAAAGTTCCAAAGAACACACTAAATCATAATTTATCTAATATACCCCATAACAGATAAAGATATTAAAATATCTCTTACTGATTTATTCATACAATCTATTGAAGGTCCACAAACAATATTTTCAAAAAATACTAACATAGCAGGATAATGTAATAACCACACATACCATTCAGATAATTGAACGAATTTCTACATAAAACTTATCAATTTACCTTTCCTAAAAATCTCTTACGAACTTTAAAGTCATCTCCTTAAAATAAAAAAAGAATCAAATAAATGATTGAATTCCCTATTGTTGCCAATAAAAACCCGGATAACATTATGTAATTTATTGTTATATCTAAACTTAATAGGCCTTAAATGTCGAAATAAGTACAAAAGTCGATAATTTCATCAAGGATCGTAGATTCGGTTTAATAATGAATGTTAATCAAATTCTTATATCTGAATATATGGGCTTTAATACTTTCTTATTAAACTCAAAAATTGATGAATAAATGCTATTATTAACATTAATGCTGTCTTTGTGAATGAAGCATTTTTTAACTTCAAAAGATCATTAAATAATTTGAAATGTTAATCCAAACCTTGTTTACTACGCTTTTTCTAAAGTTCCTTATCTTATTACTACAGGGTTGGCAATTCTCGTTCTTAATCCATCTAATTATTGAATATAAAAATTATGTTATAACATAATATTCAAATTAGATTATTCAATTAAATCAGAGAAAAATAAACTATACGTAATTGAATTTAATAAAATAATCCTGTCTGGAATATAAAATATCACTTCAATAAAGCTTGCGAGAAATTGATATATTCATTCTTATATAAGTTTTAACGATTGATAAATTGCAAACCTGAAAATTACTATTAACCAGTATTTAAATATTTGAATTTTTATGTTGCTCATCTTTTTTGTCATCAACAAAGCTTGCAAAATTAGCATTGTTCAGATTCTTATACTTTTAGACTGATTGTAAAATTTTTGCTTAATTTAATAATTTATCATATCAAATTGATTACTTATTTGCATAGATTTCATAAATATTTTAGCTTGATTTGATTACGTAATTTAAACTCTACAATTAAAATTCAACTTATCGTAGAAATGTTGCAATTTTTTAAAGATTTGAAATTTTTCAATCTTTTAATTGTTATGAATTCAATATTTAATGATTGTTTTGGAATTTTTATAAAATATTCTCTTTATTAAATGAGATGTTTTGGATTATCTTAAGCAAAAATTTTCTCGTAGTCTTGTAATTAGCATTTGGCCCTCAATAATATTTATTAAAATTACATTTTGAAATTAAAGAGATAGAAGAAAACAGCATTCCTTCAGTAAAATAAAATTATTTGTCATATTTACAAATAATGATTGTAAGTATGTATAAAACTGAAATTCAAAAAAATATTCTTTATAAAAATTATGCATTTTAATATATTTAAAAGAATAAAATTTCTGATTTTAGTGCATTTTAGTGCATTTTAATTTTTTTCGTTTATCATTTTTTTAATAATATAAAGTTAGTTTATATTTTTGATTCTTAACTAATGAAATGAGTAGATCTTGATAATAATTAAAATAATTGTGTAATAGTAAAACTAATAGGTAATTAATAGTTAATCAATTTTGATAAGCAGTGTAAATTAGTAAATGTATAGAATCGTTTAACTATGAAGATAAATCAAATAATAATAAATTAAATGAAATAATCAGTTTAAAGATACTCTGTAAAAATCCTATCTCACGAAATAATAGAAAAAAAAGTTTATTACATAATAAATGTTTATAATATTGCAGGTGGGGAACCGAAGGAGACAAGAAAACGATTTTCAGAAATAGAATCTATGCATCAAAAAATATTAGATTGGATAAATATTTTTAAAATACGAATTCAAAATCTCAATTTCCCAAAAAAAAAAATATTCTTTCATACTAATCAAAGTGAAGAAAGTATCTTGAAGCGTGTAAATTTTTTAATTATTAAAGAGAGGAGAACTTTAATCATATTTTAATTAAATATTAACATATTCTGAATTGCTGTGTTTGGATGTAGTCGAAGAAATGCTTCCAAAAGAAATATTGAGTTAGAAATAATTTGGATAAAATGTAGATAGAAGATGGTATGAGATTTAATAATTGAAAGAATAATATTTAGCTAAGCATAGTGATTCTATTTTTTCATTACCTTAAAAAAAGATTGGGAATTCTAATAATAAGTATTAAAGAAAATAAATATATTAATAGATAACAATATATTTTTAAATTTTAAGATCATAGTATAATAGATGATTGTATCCTATATACAATTGAAGTAAATGATACAATAACGAAGAAGAGATGGATGTTTGGTTAACGCTATTAGGATATAAGAGATTATCATAAGCAACTGAAAAATCTTCATTTTGATTTTCCTCTTCCTGATCTGCCTGAAAAAAGATCTGTAAGTTTAAAAGAAGTAGTTGATTTGTGGGAAAGGAAATCGTAATTGGAGTATTATTTAAATAGATTGTTTAGGTAAAATATTAGAAATGATTTAGTTATTAAATTATTGTTGAAAATGATGTAATGGTTTTTTTTATAGCTAAAAGTCAACTTGATGGAAATGAAATAGGTTGTAGGTCTTAAGGAAATTAAAAAAATATATTAGATGTATAGTCTTCATAATATATTATAGTATTCAAGTATTCAATCAAAAAGTCAAACTACTATAGAAAAGATTGATGATGAAAAAAGATAATCTAGGCAAATAGTTTGTTGAATAATTATATTAGATATAAAATTTACTTGATATTTTAAATAATTAATTAAAAAAATAAATTTATATTTTGAATTAAAAATAATTGTTTATGATCAAATTAAAAAATAAATAATTATCGGTACAAGCAGTTTTAGAGCATAAAATTCAAATAAAGTTCTTGTTGTCCCTTTGACCATGAGAGGTTTAGATGAAAATTATGAATTGGATTCTTAAACTATAAAGATAAAATAATCACTATCTTAAACAAGATTAGTAAACTTAATAGTTCCATCCTAAAAATAGAAAATTAAATTACAGATGAAGACGTGTAATGTTCAACAAGAATTCCTTAATAATTTTCTCCTCTAGAAATTTATTATCCAGTTGGGCTTATTATGATCTCTAGAATAAAATTAAATAGTAAACATTATGCATAATAATCGATTCTTGTGAAATTGGCTTTACGGTCAGATAATGGCTCACAAATTTATGAGAGATAATTAATGCTCAAAACCTTACAAGTGTAATCACTGGTATCAGGAACATAGGGATCAGATCTTAAAACATCTATAGTTTCAGTGGAATTATTAGTGTTATCATTATTACCAGTATCTGTATTAGTATCATTAGTAGTATCATCAGTTGTATCTGTAGAGTTATTAGTTGTTGTTGTATCTGTAGAATTATTAGTTGTATCTGTTGTAGAGTCGTTAGTGGTTGGAGTTGTAGAATCATTAGTTGTATCTGTTGTAGTAGTAGTTGTATCTGTTGTAGTAGTAGTTGAACCTGTAGGATCTTATAAAATTCTTCTGCTTCTCAATACTGAAGGATCTGATGCAAAATGGTTTACATAGATATATGAAGGATTTCTAAGGGCTATTGCATGAATCTTGCCTTAAAGTCCTGATATAGTCAAAGATGTATTAGAATCAGCAGAAACTAATGGAGTGGATGTTATTGTGAGAGAATCTAAATGAGGATCTGTATAGTTTGTTGTATTGAATTATAAAATTACAGGAGCCTCTGCTAAATTTCCAGAATAATCTTCAACAAAGGCCACAAATTAATATGCTGTTGCTACTTTTAATGAATCTACTAAAATTAAATACTCAAATGTTGGAGAATCATACACATATTCACCAAAAATAAAAGGATAGTTAAAGTAATCGTAGGGTAAAGTTTTATTTTTAATTTACTCGAATGTTATTTCTCGAATAAATGTAGGTACTATTGCAAAATAGATTGTACATGGCTCATTTGTAATTATACGAACTTAAACCAATTAATCCGCAGCAAGTACAATCTATTTAACAACAATAAACGGAATATTTATATCAGGATTTATTACACTAAAATTTCTTACTCTATTTGCAACTTAAAATGTAGACTTGTCATCTCCTGATATTATTGTCAACAATTATCCTATTGCTCCTTATGTATCCTTTCCACATGATACCCAAAATTAACCTGTTTTCTAACCATCACTAAGAGTTACTGTTTTTGGAAATACAGCTGAATATTTTGGTTAGTTATTTAGTAGATAAAATGAAAATATTATCGGTTTATATGATCCATATGACATCTCAACATTTTATACATCACTTCTCCCTCCGGCTGGAACTTCAAATATATCACTAACACTAATTGAAATATCTAAAATTTATAATTAATATTACTTTTATATCTTTATATCCATAAATAAATTGGACGAACTGGTATATAATCACTTACATCATGTGTAAATTTAATAACTACTCTCAAAACACTAATTGATGTATCTATACCTATTCGAAATTATCCAGTCTTATCACCAGCTTCTATTACCATAGGAGTAATTGTTAAGATTTCATTGAAAGCTTCATCAAATAATGGATTAATTTGCATAGTTTGTGTTGCTGCTTCAAAAGGTAATAAAGACAAGGTAATATTATTGGTATAAGTTCCAGCCTCAATATAATGATTAGGATCGTCATCGTCAATAATAATCAATTTACCTGCATGTTTGAAGTCAGGTGTTAGAGGTTGCATGAGGTTCCAATAGGTTTACATAATGATTTATTTAGTGTTGCCATCATAGAGGGATAAATCAGGATATCCTGGACAAATCCCTTCATCCAATGGATTAGGTAATTGTTTTACTACAATTTAAAAAGTTTTGGTTGTGTCAGCTGCAAAAGTAGTATCAAAACTAAAACTATTTCCAGAAGGTTGAACATCAAAAGAATTTGTATCCAAAGTAAGTTTCTTTTCACTCCAAAGAGCTGCAATTTAATATCCTTTTTAAAAATCAAGTTTTAACATGGTAGGAGATCCATTAATTTCAGGTAGTAATTGTAGAGTATAATCAGCATAATCTCTAGTGTTGGATGAAGTGATGAACAATTATTATAATTAAAGAATGGAAGCAGCAGAAGTGAATGAAAGTGCACCTAGATTAGAAACAAATTCCTAAGCATGAGTAGCATTAGACATAATGTATGCTCTAATACCTTACTTGATTTACTTATTATTACTAGTAATAATTTAATTAGGATTTCTAACTCCTTTGATGATGATAACAAATCCATCAGTATTAGGAGTATAAGCCTTTAAATTAGATAATGTGATTTGCCATGCAGAAACACTACATTGAATAGGGTCATTGGTTGCTTTACTAAGTAATGGGATATCACATCCTACACTTCCTCCTAATCCATAAGGGAACATTTATGGGAATTCTACAACAATAGTTGCAGTAGTCTTGATATCTAAGGAAGGTTTAAGAGTAATTTCAAAAGTTGCTTATACTCCTTCAGTAGTTGGATAAAATAGTAGGGAATATTGAGTGTTGTTCATAAACGTAGCTTATAACCCTGAGATTGCTTTTCTATTTGTTTCTGTTGTACCACTATCATCTAGTACAACAGCATCATAGAGAGTTTAGATAACAAGCACACCAGAGTTTTTGTCTTCATTGAAATTACGAACATTCAATATTTTAACAATTACTGGTTCCATTCCTGCTTCTATTCTTAATTCAGTATCTAATGTAATTGTAATTATCAATTTTTCACTATTAATTGTGCAATCTTCCATTGTTTTTAATGATCCACTGACATAACATCTAATGTCTGAATCATCAGTTATTGTATCCAGAAAAGAGTAAGGATAATCTTTAAGTGGTGTTATTGCGAGGTTAGGTATAAGAGTTGAAGGAACCCATTATGAAGTAGCTAAGAAATCTGATGGAAATGTTATAATGATTTAGCCCTTTTTGGGAATATTTCTAGTGGGATAGAAACTAATTTCATAAGTAGCTGGGAATATGGAATCTGGAGGAGATCCATTATCTGGATACATTCTAAAATAATTGAATATTATTTCTCCTATTGGTACTTATTAAATAATTGTCATGGCTGTCACATCTGTTGTAGAATCAATTAAATAATTCTCTTAAGTCAATGATGAAACTCCAAATAAATTTGTTAATCCAGCTTTTGGTGGATTCTTCACTCCGGTCATTTTTATACTGATCACTGTTCCTTTTTTATAAGGTTTGAATTGTTCAACTATAAATATGTTTACATTTGCACTGCCTTTAAATTTATCACTCTAAGGTTCTAATCCTTATTTGACATCTAAAATTATTTTTTTATCTGTTTTATCTGCTTCAGCATTGTCACCATGATCGTAAAAGTTTACAGCATAAATCAAATATATTTTACCACCTGCAGGTATATCATTATTAAATGAAAACAACCAATTATATTCTACATCAATCATATTTGCTTCGTATCTTCTAGATGTTACTTAAACTGATTTAGCAGATCCTGGACTAAAATTTGACAAATCTTAAAAGATCATCCTTTCCCATTATTATTTATCTTTTATTGTAATAATCTGAATAAATCCTATTGGATCAGCTGCATAGTATGGATTAATAAAATTCTTTAAGTAAAAAGTAACATCAAGAGCACTTGCTCCTGGAATATCTATCAAAGCAGTTGGAATAACAACTACCCAACCTACTTCTCTATATGCATAACAATTTAATTGAATCAGCAATCCCAAACTACATTAAACATTCTTATTAACTATATAAGCTTATGGATTTGTAGTAGGTAATTATGGAAATATAAATATTATGCCTTAGCTGGTATCGACTGCAGATTTTAAAGGTTTTGTAGATCCAGGTTCATATCTAATCTATATGCTTGACTACTCATTTATTATAGATGGTACAAATCTTGGAGATGTTTAAGATGGCAATCCACCAACTAAATTATCATTATATTTGTTCTTTACTACAATCCTAGGTAGAACTGCAGGAAATATTAAATTTACATCACTAGCCTCATTTTAATACATAATATATTATCTTCTATTCTTTTTCATTAAAATCTTTATTGTTACAGAAGCTGTGGATCTACATAAATCATCTACAGTAACCAAATAAGATTCACATTCAGGATTCTAAATGTTTGGTAAATGTAATTCAAATTAATCATTTTTTAATACTGCTCTGTAATGATGTACTTTCACTCTTGCAGGATCAGGAGTACTACTTGGTTTATTTAATGTACATTTTATTTCAGAATTTCCACTTAATGGTTGTAATTTAGAATAACCATAACAAGGAAATTCTGATTGATCTGTTAAACCTGTTCCTAAGTCAGTTAAAAATTAATAATTAGCAGGTGCTGGATGAAATGAATCTACACTCTAAAATTCAACCCAAATCTCTGAAGTCATAATACTATAATCAGATTGCCATTAAGAACTAGGAATATCATTTAATGCTGGAAACTTGAAATACACCAAAGTCTTTGTAGATTAATCTTATGATAATCTAAAAGATTATATCGATGTTAGTTTATAAGGAAGAACCTAAAAATAAACTGTCTTTCTTGAAACAACAACATTTAAATTGTTTAATAAATTCACACCTAAAACATATTCCCCTGGTGTTGCAGGATGTTTCACACCTACTATTGTTAACTAATTATCAATTGTTGATGAAAATGCTGTATTTCCAAAAGTGAATGTCACTATTGATCCACTATTTGAACAACTACCAGTATCAGTCACAGCTGCATCATTCACTGCTGTGCATGATAAACCACTAAATGAAAAATCTGAACTAAATATTAATTTTAATTTAAATGATGTTGCTGGAACTACACCATTTTTCCAATTCACAACCCAAGTAGCTGTTTATCCTGCTCTTTGATGATCTGCTGTAGGAAATGTTATATCAAATGTTCCAAATTATGCGAATGATTACAATGTCAATCCTGTTCCACCTGAAAATGTATCAACTAATTATAGTGAAGCTGAATCTTAATATGTCTTTATTTCTAAGTTTGATAAAGGACTGCTTCCTGGATTTGTGGCTTTGAATTATACAAATATTTATGTTTTTGGTTAAACTCTTTTAAAGTTAGAAATTGTAAATAGATTTCCTACTTGAATACAATTTACCTATATACTTTCACTTTAATCATACAATCCATCTGTTACATAACATGGTTCAAATAAACCTCCACTTAACCAATTAATTTATATTTAACCTGTTGTTTCAACTGCATTTACTAAGGAAAATTATATTTGATATATTGTGACATCATTTATTGATATTACTTCTGTTTATCCATTTAATGTACTATGAGCAGATACTTTCACATCTGTTAATACTCCAGGAGTAATTGATGGTAAATTTACTCCCTTCTTTTAATTCAATATTGTATTTGTATTATTTGTCCACGTTCTTAATGTGAACTATCCTGGAATACCAGAATATTTTGGATTTATTATTCCCGATATCTCAAAATCAAATGATCCAACAGCCTAATCATCTTCAAAACCTATTATTGAAAAAATCATCCCATCTCTCGTGATATTACCTTTTAAAGTTGTTGTGCTTGAGTAATGACTTTATGATATTGCCAAAATTGATTGAGATAAATCTAAACTCAATCTCCCTTCTTTTGGTATTATAATATTTGTTAAAAATGTAAACGTCACTTTATTTATTAAGTTTACTCCAGAAGCAGAGTATAATGTAATTATTGAAGTTAAATCAACTGCTGCCTTTGCTATTCCAACTTTTCCAAATGCATAATTAAAATCAATTAAATTTACATCCTTCTTATAAACATTATTTCTACGAGTTTCTAATTTAAAGTTCCCTGTTCCTCCATATAAAGGATTAGGAATTGATGGTATTGTTACTTTGTAATTACCTGCTTTAACATCAGGTAGGCCTATTTTAAAAACTGAAGGGGAATGATCTCCTGCATTATAAGGTATATACAAACAACTACTTCCAGAGAGTATATACCATTTAAGTAAATCAGGGTTCCATTTCTAAAGAGTAATTTTATAGTCCGTATTAACTGTTGGGAAACCAGTATATTAACTGGGAAATTTAATAAGTAATTAATCACCTTTGAACATATCAGTCTCTGTAGTAAATGTAAAGGTATAATCTGAAATTTCTAATTGATTATTAACTGATGGTTCAATTGGCTTTCTAAGATAAGGTGAGATTTCCCCACTTCTTACTAGAAAAAGTAAATAAAATAAAATCATATTATTATATATATTATTTGTTTAGATTTAGACAACTATTTACTAAATTCTTATTTTTTATAATTATTCTAATCATTATTAGTTAGAAAATTTGGTTCTGTCATCTTCATATTTGAAGAAATCCATTTCTTATAATTTAAAAATAACATATATCATACAGCAATAGTTTAGTACACTATAAGTCTAAATTGGTTCTATTATTATTAGAATTTTTAATCAGACAAAATAATATTTGCTAGAATAAAAATTGTGCGTCCTTTTCAATAAATCTTTTAGTTAGCTTAAAATTATAGAAATTTTTGTTGAATTTTTTATAATCTTATTATAATCTATTTAAAAAGTTGATTTCAAAATTCAGGTTTATTATTTGATGCATTATCTAATATAACATTTTCTAAATTAAAGAATTCTTTTTAATATATTCATTTCCTAAACTGTTCTTTTTTTGATTGTATTTAGCAAAAGTTTTAAAAGGAGAAATGTTTTTTTTTTTTCTTTATTACTATACTTTATAAATAAACTAGCTCTCTCTAATTTAGATTATTTTTAGAAGGTAAAATTTATTTTAATTCTGAAATTATTGCTTAGGATAAAAGCAATTAGTTTCAAAATCATTTAAAATTTTATTAAAAATAAAATCTGAAATCATAACATCTCCTTTATACATAATTATGCTGTAGTATTTTCTTATAATACATTGCTTTATATCCTTTAATTATTTGATAAAAAAGAATAATTATAGCTTTTCTTCTTGACAAATATTTCAATTTTTTTGATGAGGAAATTTTTTTAGGAATATAAAGGGATTCAAATTTTCTATTTTGAATTTTCTCTCTAGATATAAATGCTATTTAAATTTCTTTAAAATTACTGAGCTGGAATATTGCAATTAATGCTTAAGTTAATATTTAAAGAAACATAATTTAGTAATTATCATTCCTTTTATATTGATAATTTAAAGTTCTAATATCTCTTATGATTTTAGTTCTCAAATAAGTTTTTCAAATATACCCTTTTAGCAGATATTATGTATAATAAAACATAAAAGATGAATTAATTGATTGAATAGAATATATCTTTGTTTTTTATAAATGAAATATTATAATTTAATAATTATAAAAAAGAATCATAAAAAAAGATAGTTAAAATGTTTGTTAAAATAAGATAATTGCATAGGCAACAAATATTACAAAGAACTTGAGTGTTTAATTTAAATTTTAGTGTATAGTAATTCAGAATAATCTAATTTTTAAGATCATAAGTAAATAGTTTATATAAGCTTAAGATGATATGTTTGAAACTTTTAAGCTTTTGGATGTAGTAACCATTTTGATTTATTGATTTATTTTATGTAAAAAAAAACGGATTTATATTAGTTATTAATTAAATTACCATGAAGATGGTCATCTTGATTCTGATTTTAACAATATTGAATACATAGGCTTAAACATCATTAAGAGGCAAGAATAAAATTGGTATGAGTGGCCTTTATTAAGACTAGAGTAGAACGAGGAATAATCGTTTTTGCCGAATGATTATGTATCAGAACTAAAAGAATACTCATTGTTTGTTCAATTAACAAAGCCTTTCTATGAGACTGCACCTATGGATGTTATGCTACTTAATCATGAGATGGAAATAGCTCGAATGATGGGTAATTCTGGAGTAACAATGATGAATTATGTGCTTGAAGAGTCACCTTTCCGTCCTGCTTGGTGAGAAAATTAAATGGCATTATGTGATGATTCCTATTCATTATGGAATTAACAACCTAAAATTACCACATTTATTATTTGCATACATAAAAAGTTCATATCTAGTAATATATCTCAGCTGAACATAGAATCAAAGAAAGGAATGATGTTCAATTGAAAATAAGTAGAGATCTTTTTACATTAGTATTTCTTCGTATCCTAAAATTAATAACGCAATTCAATTTAATTATTCATTTATCTTGTTCATTAACAATAAAGACACAAAATTATCAATTACTTATTATTTAATAACAATAGTTAACCTAAAATATATATGTTATTGTAATTAGCCAATAAGCTATTATGGTAATTCATTTTCTTATAAAATCACTTATTCTATCATTCAATAATTGATATTAATTTCATGACTAAGATCAGTTATCTAAATCTGATCAACAACAATAATTATATGACAATTTCTATGTGAATATATCTATTTCTAGTTAATTATAAAAAATGAATTAAAATTATATTGACCAAGCCTTTTAGACTAAGGTTTCAAATTCAATTTATATTCATAGCAATTCTATAGAGCATTTGGTAATTATTTTGGACCTCATACTTCAACACCAAGTATGGCATCAGAATATTTATCATCAACAAGAACTTAGACATCTAACTTGAACAAATAAAATAGTTTAAGCAAACGAATTACAACCCCTTAAAATGTTAGCAAGCCAATAAATTTAAATTCTTGTAGAGTAAAAACATAGACTCAACATATTTATAAATAACAGCCAATAGTCCATCATATTAAAAGTTTATCATCAGACTTAAAGAATCAAACTTAATAAAAAAGATTCAAACAAGAGAAAATAATATTGTATACTGAACCAGAGTAACATCCTTTTTTAATCATATAAAAAAAAGCAAAAGAATTACGAAAAATTGAATCTCGAAAAAGTACTTTACCTTCAATATAAACGGAATCTTAACATAGTGCAAGACTTCCAGAAATATCTTAAACAATTCAAATTCCAATAATACAAATAACAGAACCTTTAGAGCAACATTCATCTAAAGCTTAAGAAAATGAATCTGAAAAAGATTACGAATCTATTGAAGAAGATGATAATTTTATAGGATAAAAAACAATGAAGAAACTCTCTGTTAGATTGAAGTTTAAAAATGCTGTATAAACTTAAGTTTCTACACTTTTTATCAACAAATAAGTAAATATATATGTAATTTATATTTCAGCCAAAGTCACTCTTTAATGTTATAATTTCACCTGAATTCACATTAAAGCATGAAGAAGAACGATAAAAAATTAGTGATGCTTTTGAAGCAGGCAATTTTATATTATATAAAATTAAGTAATTCGAATAAAAACGTGTAACCTAAAAAAAAAAGTTATTTAAATCAATATTCAATATAAAACATCCTCATAAAATGAATAATATTGTCAGTTCATAAATTGCTAAACTTAATACTACCAATAAAGCATTTCAAAGAAAAATTAAAATGATTCTTACTACAACAGAAAATAGCAAAGAAATTGAATAACCATAATAATTTTCATTATTATCTAAATTTAAGAAAAGCCAATTTAGTTAATAAGGAAGTAATGAACATTTTCCTTAACCTATAAACTTAAATAAAGATTAATTTACTATTACTATTACTAATGATAAATTAGAGAATGAAATTTACCTATTTAAAAGGCCTAAATTTTCTATTTAAATAGATTAGGTTATTGAAGAAGTTCAAATTTCATAGACTCTATCTAAATAAGCTAATTCTCCTGGAAGAAGAATTTTAAAGCATTCAGGATCAATGCATCAATCATAAAAACATATTAATTTAAGGCATTCAGTCTCATAATAAATAATTAAAGAAGAATTTTAGAATTTTTCCATTGTATCCTATGTTGAAGAAAATAACAACCTAGATTTTAATCAAGAATTCCCTAAAGTACAATTATTATTGTTTATTCAAGTCTAATTTATATGTCAGACTTTACTATTAAAGTAGATTACATAAATTACCAAGAAAAACTACTTTCGTTGGGATGAATCTCTAAGAGATTTAAGATTATTTTACTTCTTAGTAACATTTGATTAAATTGACACATATGTATTTACTCAATATAACTAGAAATTTTTAAGCCACTGAGATACCTGGATTAGAATAAATTGGTCCAACATTTGAATAAAATTTAGATATTCCGAAATTCATAGTTTATGAACATAAATTAAATTTAAGCTTTAATTTTGGTTAAAGTGAAACCTTTTCATCAAGTGAATCTGACTAGAGTTAGTCTTTGGATTTACTTTTAGAAGAACCAATTCAAAGTTTAATTTTAAATAAATTTAGGCTAGGATTATAATAAGAAGAACATGAAAGTAAGATGATAAATATTATTAAATCACTTAAAAATTTAGATTAAGAAAAAGATGAGACAATATTTATAGAGGATGATTTCAAAAATATTAAATGTAATTATTCATTTTTATTAATTAATAAGCTATATCAACTGGATAATTGACATTAATTAAAAAAGCTAAAAATCATTTTTTGCAACCAATTGAGTTCAGATGCATCATTAATACACTAGATTAAAATACTAAAAATTAATTATTAACTTTCCCATAATAAGCCAGACCTATTAATGAGATATTGGATTCAATCTGTTGTGATAATGATGTTTGGGCTTTTAAATAGCTTGAAAAATATAATAATAAGGCAATCTTAAAACAAAGAATTTTATATTAATTGGATATGAGATATGAAGCAATAATTATTGGAAGATATTAAGATAAAGAACAGGTTATTGATATTGAACATTAAGATTTAATAGAAACCTTATAAAATCTCCCTGAAATACCAAGATTAAAGAAAATGGAAAATTTATCAAAAACTAAAAATTCAAAATAGCAATAACAATAATAACATTAATAAATTACAAGTTTATAGTCTACA
The DNA here is from genome assembly GCA_905182985.1 of Paramecium sonneborni. NCBI lineage: Eukaryota > Ciliophora > Oligohymenophorea > Peniculida > Parameciidae > Paramecium > Paramecium sonneborni. The sequence goes on from CAJJDN010000054.1 coordinate 387,583, forward strand.
AAAGCAGAATAATAAATAAGATAAATAGAAAGTGTAAAAAAAAACTAAAATGATAAAAAATAACTTAAGAAAAACTAAACATAGACAATTGTTTAACCAAATTTAAAATCTAAATAAACTAGTAATTCCCCCGATTAAACCAATTCAAAATTAACAATGTAATATTCTAATTAATAGACTAACTAATAAACTCAAAATAATAATATTATAACTCAATCAACAACACAATATTTAACAAAACCAACTAATTAATCTTAACAATCTGTAAATGTTTCAGGAACGAAAATAATTTAAAAAAGTAAATCAAATGCAGATTTAAGTGAAACATCATCAATAAAATCTTCGAATAGTTAATTAGAAATTAGATCATAAAAAATTTTAGATGTAGAAAATTAAAAGCACTAATAAAAAATATAATAATAGCATGAAATACAAAATGAAAAAAAAACAAAGCATCATAAGACTAAATCAGATCATATAATAAATAAAATCTATGAATAAAAAGTATATATTAAAACATAAGCAATTATTTAGATTTAAAGTATGTAATAGCATTCACTAAGAATGAGAAGCCATGCAGAGGAATAAACAAGAAGGTAAAAATATGATCAAAAATACTAAGTAAAGTTTTCAATTGAAGATAATAATTTTTAAGAAGTAAATGAATAATCTAATACATAAATAGTTTATGGAAAACTTCATGTAATTACCTGAGATGTATATTGATTATAGATTTTCAAATAATGAAACCTTCCTTACTTTAGCAACACAGAGTGGAAATAAGGATATTGTAAAAGAATTAATAAAAAGAGGAGCGGATATTAACATATAAAATGTATTTTTTTACTAAAAAAGGATGATGGGAACACTCCCTTACATTTGGCTTTAGCATATTCTCATTATAATATAGCTGACATGCTTATGTTTTCCGGAGCATCTTCTCATATTTTAAATAAGTAAGGTAAGAATGCGTGGAATGTAATATGATAAATTTATGTATCTACTAATAATTTTGAATCTATATTAAAATTACCATAGTAAATCTTTTCTGTATTAATTGTGAAACTTGATTTTTATTAAAAATAATATTGTTAACTTAATGAATAAAGGAGCTGAGAAGAAGAGAACTTCTTCATTCAATAAATAAACAATGAATTAGATATATGATAGATATGATACATAACAAAAACAATTTTATTGTCCAAAATAAAAAAAAGATGTCAAAAATCTAATAAACAATCTCAAATAAAAATCATCTTATGAGAATACCTCACTTATGATTCCTTAAAATGTATCTTTCAAAAATGTCTTAATTTATCTTAATAATAAATCTCCTAAAAAATAAATGAAAAAGTAAATCAAAAAGACTCCTAGTACATCTTTGCATACGCCAGCAGACTTTACAATAAGAAATATTGAGTAGTAATCTGAGTTAGTAAAATAATAGTAATCTGTATTACATTAATAATCTCAATAAACATCATATCGGTCCTTATTATAACACAACAAACGTAATTAATGGTTAGATTTAATTAATTAGAAAAGTTCTAATTTTATTTAATAGGATTAAATAGCAATAACAGAATATAGGTATAAAAATATTCTAAGTTAGAGCATATTAAGATATATAATTGACAAATAATTGTGATTGGAAATATCCATATACCGAATATAAGGAATAAAGATATCATAAAGAAATGTAAAATATTGAAAACCTGGAATTTTAAAGTTGGAAGGAATTGACGATTACTCGATTGATTTTGCGTTAAGCATAATGAATGATTTTATAGTTAAATTTTGGGGAAAACATTTTATTGAATATTTTTTAAAGAATTTTTTTTCTGATTAGATGTGATTTATAATATTTCACAAATCCCAAAAATTTTAAATAAAATTTAAATATCATTAAATGTCTGACGACGAAAATCAATTTGAGTAAGGAAATGCAGGATCATCTCATACATATACTGAAAGTGCTGGTTCATTAAAGAAAGGAGGTTATGTTATGCTTAAGGGACATCCTTGCAAAATTACTGATGTATCAACATCTAAAGCAGGAAAACATGGTCATGCTAAAGTAATTAATTAAATTAATAAATTAGGCTTCAATAGTAGGAAAGGATATTTTCACAAATAAAACTTATGAAGATTCAGCTCCAACTTCTCATAATGTGGATGTTCCTTTTGTTACTAAAAAGGAATACACTTTAATGGATATTCAAGATGATGGATTTGTCATTCTTATGAATGATGATGGATCAACTAAAGAAGATCTTAAATTACCAGAAACTGAAGATGACTTTAATTTGGTTAAAGAAATCAAAGATATGTTTGGTGGTAACAAGTAAATTGAATAATTAATTTCTAAGAGACTTATTAATTTCAGTTCTTTCTGCTATGGGAGAAGAAAAAATAGTTGGAGTTAGAGAAGCATAAGATAAATGATTCATATTAAATATATAGTAAATATTTAATTGTAAATATATTATCATTCATTTGCTACATCTTTAAAAAACGGATGCTTTAAAGCATCATTAGCGCTAATTCTTTTCTCGGGATTGTATTGTAACATTAAACTAAAATATTAGATATATATTACTTAAGAAGATCCAAAAAGTTATCCAAATCCTTCAATTAACTAAATTTCTCTTTCAGATTTTATTTTTTATACTTTTACAATTCTTTGAAAAATATTTTATGATCAAATGGTACTTTATTTGCAAAATAATCAATCTCACTTTAATTAAAACTTCCCATCACTTTTAATATTGCAAATAATTAGTCTCCTTCACTTTTTCCTTTAAAAAGAGCTTCTTTTATTACTAACTCTCCCATTATACAACCCAAAGCCCAAATATCAATAGACACATCATATTTTGTTACACATAAAATTAATTCAGGTGCACGATAATATCTTGATACAATATATGGAGTATTTTAACCATGTGAATTTATCATCTTAGAACTTCCAAAATCACATAATTTAACTATTTCCTTCTCATTTATTAAAATATTTTCTCTAATTTATATTAACAAATAAATTTACGGCTTTAAATCTCTATGAGCTATTCCTTTTTTATGGATAAACTATAATCCTTTTAAAATTTGATAAATATATGACTTGATGGTCAATTCAGAGAAGATTTTACCTTATTTTACATATGTTTATATTCTATTCTCGAGATTATCCTCCATATATTCAAACACAATATTTTGAATTAATTTACCCGCATCTGTTCTCGAATAAAAAAAATCCTATTTTAACTAAATAATTTACAAGTATTTTAACTATATGATCACATTCTTTAATTTCAAATAGTATCTCGTATTCTCTGCTTAACAGATTTCCAACTTTCTCAATTCTTTTCAAAGCAACTTTTTATTTTGTGTTATGATCATATGCTTCAAAGACATATCCTTTGAATATTTTTATTTCTTACCAAAAGTGCCTGAACCAGCTACTTTTATAATTTCTATTGATGGAAATTTTGACAAAGACATACTCATTAATTAAATTTTTATAATTCTATTTTATATCATAGAAAACATATATTTATTGAAACATTTTTCTATTCTAAAAAATTTACTATTTTTTTCAGAAACCCAAAATCCCAAAAAAATTGATTAAAGTTTAAACTAAGCAATATAAATAACGATTTATAATTTATGAAATATTTGAAAAAGTTTATCATTTCTATTTAATAAAAAAATTTAAGTTTTTTTTTATATCATTCAAAATTTTTATAATATATAAATTTTTTAATAGTATTATTTTTATTTCATCAAGATTTTTATATGTTTTCTTTTTTAAAATCAATTTTTCTAATTTAGTCTTAAACTTATAAAATCTTTCTTATGGATCAATTTTAATTCTTTATTTTTTCATAATTTCTTATCAAAAATATTTTATGAAACATTATTTCATGAAATAAATCTTAAAAATAATGGAATCGGTACTTCAAAACAAATCTTTTACACAAAGAATTAGAAAATATATTAAACTAAAGTAAAATGATGAGAAAATTAGTATTAATTTATATTCATAAAGCTAATCTTCGTTAAAAACAGTCTTTTAAAAAAAATCTTGGGAATTTAAGCTTTTTTTAAAAAGTTGTATTTTAATAATTTTTTAATAATTTTTGGACTTATGGGATGCTCAATATAAAAGGGAAAATGTAAGCATAGAGATACTTTTGATTAAATAGAATAATTGATTAAATCAGAGTGTTTAGGTAATGAATAGAGATTTATGATAAACAAAAATCCTATAGTAAAAAGAAGAATATTTAGTAAGGAATAAAAAAATTTTTAAGAATCATTACAAATATGAATGAATGAAATAATATAATGTTTATCTTTCTTTAACATTTATTTTTTCTTAAGAATAACATTATCTAAAGATTATCAGTATTTAATGAATAAAGGAATTCTTAAGAATTTTATTATTTTTTTAATATTACTCATTCTAGATTGAGTACCCATTCTTTAAAGGAATTATCTCCTCCACTTGTGATAACTTTATTATCTTAAGTGATAACAGCTGTTAAAACTCCTCTTTTATGAGCATCTAAATTGAGAATAAAATTTACCAATTTTTTCAAGAACTCTTTAACCATCTTAGAGATTCCAAACCATAATTTTATTGTCATATCCTGTTGAAACTGCAAATTTACCAGAAGTAGAAAAACTTAAAGATGATATAATAGTGGTGTGATGTGTCCATCGATCTCCAAATAATACTTGGTTTTATTTATAATCAATAAGTTTAATTTTACCAGTTGTATCACCACATAAGAATTTATCTCCTTATAATGCCATGGCTGTTATTTTAGTTTATTATAATTAGAAGGTTAATTCTTCTACACCACTTTCAATATTTACAGCATGAATTTTTCCTTTATGATCACCAACTAAAAATACTGAATCAGTCAATAAAAAACTACTAACTTCATAACCTAATTAATATTCTCTAGTAAGTTCTAAATTTGTAAATTCTAATATGAGTCCATTTTCCATTAATAAATAGCATATATTAGGATTAGATTAACTAGCTTAAAGTTTAAGAGTTAAACCTTTGCAATCTGTTGATTTTTCAATAGTATTAGTTTCTAAATTAGTTAATTTGATTTATTCTCCTCCTAATGAATACAATAAATTTTATGAAATGGAAAGTGATATGATTTATTTCCTGTGATGCACTCCTGAAGGCCTAATGGAATTGAGATTATCCCAAATTACTATATAAATAAATAAATAAATTACATAATCTTCCATTATTATCACCAGTAATAAGTTTATTTCCATAAACAATAATTTACCCAACAGGAGCATTGTGACCAAATAATCTTTATGTTGGTGCTTCTTCTAAATTAATAGGATCCTTCCAAACATTTAAGACACCTGTTAATGATATAGAGTAGGCTACATTTCCACTTACTGTGATTCCTACTTACATATCATCAATTTCTTATGCATTAGAAATTTTAAGAGTTTTTAGTAATCCGTCGAAATTCCATACTTTTAATGTTGTATCATTTGATGATGTTATAAATGTTGTATCATTAATCCAACTCACTCCTGTAATACTTCTAGTATGAGGATTATCTGTAGTAATCTCTTTTATAACTTCTCCAGTCTTTCCTTCATATAAAAATACTTTCTTATCAGCTCCTACTGAAATAAAGTGATCACCATTTTTATTATATTTAATTGAAAAAATGCTATTATTATGTTATTTAATTGATTTCTTAAACTTAAATGGAGGACCTTCAAACCAACATATAGAACTTTCATCTCCACCTAAAGCCAATCTAAACGGCCTTTAAGGTTTCATTGCACAAGCATTTAAAGTTTAAGCAACACCACTAATTTCTCCTACACTACTTCCAGTCTCTAATAGTATTGTTCTCCCAAAATAAGTTTTACCTTCTCCAACTATTGCTAATCTCTCACCATCACCTGTCCAACAAATATCTTTTATTGGTCCTCCCAATACATCATCATATTACTTAAATACTGGATGAGGCTAAACTATCTTCATTTATTTACCTGAATGTTTAATTCCCAAACTATTATAGATCCTTTTGCATCTCCAGAACAACATAAATTGCCACTTGGTGAAATTGCAACTGCTGTTGTATCGAATTTGTGTTAATCAAATACAGAATATTTTGATAGATCATCTAATTGCCTTACAATAACACTATTTGAAATGCAATAAACTAGATATTTTGAACTTGAATCAATTCTTGATGGTCTTCCTCTCTCTGTTCCAGCTGTAGGTGGATACTTAACTTAGCATATAATTTATTCCATTTAAAATAATTAATAAAATTCTTATTTCTTTTTGACTTTGTTGTTCGGTTCATACTCTCATATAATTCAATCAAATTTCACTTAATACTTTTATATTTATAAATTATTATTATTGCTTCTATTTTAAATAAACTCAAATAAATTACTTATTATGAGTTTTGTATTCTTAAAAACTTATTTATTTTTCTTATTATTTCCTACTAATGTAATTTCTTTATATTATTTTTCCTTCAAATGTAATTTCTTTATATTATTTTAAATTATTTCAAAAAGGGAACCATCCATATTTTCTATATGAGATTTTAAGATTACTTTGAAAGCAAAAACTTATCTATAGCATTTTTTTTAAATTATCATTTATGACTGAACAATAAAATGCTTATTGTTAAATAAAAAATTAAAGAGTAGAGTATCAAAAAATGAATAAAAAAATGTAAATTAAAAAATTTGTTTCTTTATTAACGCTTTTATAATTCTTATCTTTATAGATTATAAAAATAAGGTAGTTATCTTGGCTTAATATGAGCTTAAGATTGAATTTTCAAGAAGAGAAAAAAATAATTCTGGAATCTATTTGTTAAAACTTTGATTATTTTCTTATTGAATTTAGATTAGTCATTAATTAAAACATGAGTTTAGAGAATGCTATTGTATAGTGGCTAAACAAATATTAATAATTAAATATTTAGTCTTTTGATAGTTTGGCTGATGGTAAATATATATATTTTAGTAAGGTTGTGCTTTTAGTTAGTTGTTGAATTTAGTTGATCCTACATTCTTTTCTTTAGCAAGTGCAAAAAGCCTAAAAATTGATGCTGATGTTTAAAAAGTTCAAGGTCATTTGATTGAAATGCTACAAAAAGTTTAATAATATCGAACCAATATTTAATGCAAACCACCTGATTATATAGAGATTGATGTTTTTGAAATCACGGTAAAATAAAATAGGCAATAAATTTTGGCATTATTTGAATTAATTCTGAAAGTTATCCTTTCTTCAAATATTAGAGGAAAATTTATTGAGCCTATTTTATTATTATAAGAAAAGGATTAAGAAACATTAATGCATTTTCTTAAAAATCATTTAGATGAAGTAATATAAAAAAATATAAATTAAAGTCAGAAAATTAGCCTAATGAATGGCAAGAGGAAAACTATATTCAGAGTTTAGTCTAAAAGATGGATGAAATTGAATATTAAAATACAGAGCTTAAATAATAGCTAAATGAATAAGAAGAAAAAAAAAAGTCTTTAAAAAGTGCTCTAGATGATGCATTAGTCTAATTGGAAAATAAAGATATGGAAATCAAAGCATTGACAGAATCTAAATGTCATTTAGAAAAATGTACAAAAATCTTTTTTTTATTTTAAGGTTTGGAAGAAAAAATGGATTTTTAACATGAGTATAAAGAGAGTGAAAAAATTCATTAAAAATGTTTAGAACAAGAACACAAGTTGGCATAATATGAATTATAAATTGAAGATTTAAAAAGGAAAGAAATTTAATTTATTTAACTAAAAGAAGAATATTAACAATATAAATAGAAATTATAAGAAAATGAAAAGTTAGAATAGAAAATTGAAAGTGTAAGAATATATAAATATAATTAGCTACAAGAAAGAAGAGAATTAGACAAAGATGTTTATTAAAAAGGAAAAGAGAGATATGAAAAAGAAATAGCAATATTAAAACAGAATATGAAAGAATTATTATTATAATAATCTGAGTTAAAGGAATCTAAATTAAATTTAGAATTAGAATTACAGTCAAAATAGGCAAGGTATGCAAGATCATAAGAACAAATTAAGACAATGGAAACAGAATATGGATAGAAAATCAGAGAGCTTTAAGATTTGCTTGAAACTTTACATTAGGCTGAGGAAGAAATGCCTAAAATTATAAGTGCTACTGATAAGTAATTGTCTTAAGAAATGAAACTATCAACTAATATGAAAACTGAAAATTTTGAAAGAGAGTATTACATAAAAGAAAATCATAAATTAGAAGACAAAATAAAAGAGCTATAAGCTAAAATTAATGAAATGCAAATGGAAGAAGAAAGTAAGAATTAGAAAAGCAAATTCGAATCTTAGCTTTAATAGTCCTAATAGATTTCATTATTAACAGATAAAATTAAATAATTTTAAGAGCATAACTAATAATTAAAAAAACAGAATGAAGAGCTGAAAAAGTAAACTTAAATCAAAAAAGTCACATAAATTGATTATGAAATAAGTGTACTTTCTTTATTGTCAGAAGCTTTATCTAAAAAAGTGAAAGAGTTTAAAGTTTAAGAAAGAGATATGTGATTAATATATATCAATAATTCATAAATTAAGTGATAATGTAATTTTTAATGAGAAAATAATTACTGAAAAACTTATAATGTATATTTAAAAATTAATAATAAAAAGAAAAAGATGGGAGCAGCATGTTATAATTGCCATTAAAATTCTTAAGGAGAATAAGAAATATAACTAAAACCAACCTAAAAGATCCCATCTAAGCAAACTATAATTAGTAATAATGGTGTGTAATATTAAATTTAATTAAGATTCAATACCCCTGAATTTATAAGATGAAGAGCTTGTCAAAAATGCATCTGTAATAACAAAATTCCATAAAATGTAAATGAAGAATATGGGTTATTATGAAGGAGAGTGGTTGAATGGAATGAGGCATGGATAAGGAATTTATGTATGAGAAAATTTAAACTATAGACTTGGAGTGATAATACAGTTTATACAGGTTAATTTTAAAATGATTTAATGCATGGTAAAGGTTAAATTATCCATCCTAATGGAGATATTTATGAAGGTGATTGGGCTAATGATTTAGCAAATGGTTTCGGAATTTTTAAATAGAGTAATCTAAGTACATACACTGGATAATGGAAAGATGATCTTTAACATGGTGAAGGAATAGAAGAATGGCCTTAATAAATTAAATATGAAGTTTTTTAATTAAGTATTATTAGATATATAGGGTTAATATGTAAAAGGAAAAAAACATGGAAGAGGGAAAATTGTTTTCGAAGATGGTAGCCGTTATGATGGAGAATTTATTAATAATCAGGCATGTGGTAATGGAGAATTTTATTGGCAAGAAGGAAAATATTATAAGGGATAATGGAAAGATAATTAAATGAATGGTAAATATTATTTATAATTATTTTGTAGGAAAAGGAGAAATGTTTTGGCCTGATGGCAAGCATTATGTAGGTGATTATGAAAATGATAAAAAACACGGACAAGGATAGTTTACATGGGAAAATGGAAAAGTGTATATTGGTGGATGGTATTAAGGTAAACAACACGGTAAAGGTTATATTATTGAAGAGGGTATCAAAAGAGAGTGCATTTTTGAAAATGGTAGGTTAGTGAATAATAATTGATATAATAGCTGTCACTATAATAAATTTTCTAATTCTTACATCCTTTGAAAGATATCTCTCATATTTTTTAAAGTAAATTTTTTGTATAAATTAATAATCTAATTTTTTTTTTTATCTTTTTAGATGAGAGGTTTTAAGTCTTTCTCATCAATGTCTACTATTATTCTCTATGATATAATTGCTTATGCCAAAATTGATCTTAATTTTATTATAAAAAGTTAAGAGAATTAAAAAATTCTGTTATTTAATAATTTCTCTGGTTTTAATTTCACTCATTTTAGTTAGATGCTCTTTCTCTTAATGCATTTACAATTTTTTTGAAAAAAAAACATAATATTTCTTATTTTATGTTATAATTTATAATTATATTTCTTATTCTAAGTTTTAACTTTTTTAACAATCTATCTAATATTTCTCAATTATCAATCATTTTTTAGATCATCATCTTTCTTTGCAAATCCAAATTTTATTAATTATTCTTTTATTTTTTTAAATGTGTTATGTCAAGGTCCACATTAATTTTTTAATTGTGAATTTTTTTGTCACATATTATTTTACACGGTCAACTTATATAGATTTGGTAATCTAAGACTTACGTATTGAATTTAAACTATATTAGAAGTCCCTTCTTTTGTACTAATAAATGTTAAATTTCTAATAATTTTTGAATAAACAAGTACTTTTAATTTTAAATTCCAACAGATAATGATTAATGAATGATTCTTATATTTTCAATGACAAATATATTTTTAAAATATACAGCGCAAATTATTGGAAAAGTATAATTAAAAAAGAAAGAATATTCTTGAACTGCTGATAAAAATAGAGTTTTTAAAAAAAAAATATATAATTATTTTTGAATATTTCCAATTCCAACAAAAAATCAAAAAGTGTCACTCTTTAAAACTAGGTGATATAAAAATCTAAAGAAGAATTATCAATAATTTTTACTTATCTTAGCATAAAATAAATGATTAAATTACTTCTATAACTATTTAATAAAAAAAATTATGGAAAGCAAACAAATTTTTAGAAAAGTTTGAATTAAGTTTTTTTTAATTAAAAAAAATATCACTTGATACTCTTTTAAAAAGGCGTGCTTATCATTAAATAAAAATATATTTAAGAGCTTAAAGCTATTAACAAATTAATTTATTTTATATTAATAATTAAGAA
>CAJJDN010000054.1:398520-464982 GCA_905182985.1 Paramecium sonneborni
ATATAATTGCTTATGCCAAAATTGATCTTAATTTTATTATAAAAAGTTAAGAGAATTAAAAAATTCTGTTATTTAATAATTTCTCTGGTTTTAATTTCACTCATTTTAGTTAGATGCTCTTTCTCTTAATGCATTTACAATTTTTTTGAAAAAAAAACATAATATTTCTTATTTTATGTTATAATTTATAATTATATTTCTTATTCTAAGTTTTAACTTTTTTAACAATCTATCTAATATTTCTCAATTATCAATCATTTTTTAGATCATCATCTTTCTTTGCAAATCCAAATTTTATTAATTATTCTTTTATTTTTTTAAATGTGTTATGTCAAGGTCCACATTAATTTTTTAATTGTGAATTTTTTTGTCACATATTATTTTACACGGTCAACTTATATAGATTTGGTAATCTAAGACTTACGTATTGAATTTAAACTATATTAGAAGTCCCTTCTTTTGTACTAATAAATGTTAAATTTCTAATAATTTTTGAATAAACAAGTACTTTTAATTTTAAATTCCAACAGATAATGATTAATGAATGATTCTTATATTTTCAATGACAAATATATTTTTAAAATATACAGCGCAAATTATTGGAAAAGTATAATTAAAAAAGAAAGAATATTCTTGAACTGCTGATAAAAATAGAGTTTTTAAAAAAAAAATATATAATTATTTTTGAATATTTCCAATTCCAACAAAAAATCAAAAAGTGTCACTCTTTAAAACTAGGTGATATAAAAATCTAAAGAAGAATTATCAATAATTTTTACTTATCTTAGCATAAAATAAATGATTAAATTACTTCTATAACTATTTAATAAAAAAAATTATGGAAAGCAAACAAATTTTTAGAAAAGTTTGAATTAAGTTTTTTTTAATTAAAAAAAATATCACTTGATACTCTTTTAAAAAGGCGTGCTTATCATTAAATAAAAATATATTTAAGAGCTTAAAGCTATTAACAAATTAATTTATTTTATATTAATAATTAAGAAAATATCATATAATTTTACTTTTTTAATTATAAATTTCATTCATTATTCAAAATTAGTCTTCTAACATCATACTTGGGTCTTCTAAATTCATGTTTTGATAAAAATAGTTTGGTACATATTAAAAGTTGAAAGAATCTTAATTATCAGATGGACTTTGATCTAAAATGATTATTTTTTTTTATAAATATTCCATTTTTCTTAAATGTTCTTCTCTTGTTTCTTAAAGTATTTATTATGACACTAATGATGTTTGTTTTAAATAGTATGGATTTTAGATCTATAAGTAATTACTTCTTATGTGACTATAGAATCTGTTTTTGACTTAATTTTGCTGAAATATATATAAAAAATTTACCGATCTACCCTCAAGTTATTTAGATATATAGGACCACTTAGAACCAAACCTTAAGTACTATTCATAAATTATTTAATCTTCTTCTTATGAAAAGCTTTCAGTTTTGAGATCTGGATCAAGCACATTGATGTATCGATCTCTACATTGCTTGCTATTTCTAAATTGGATAATCTGGGCTATTTTGGACCATTTTTTTCCAAATTATTGAACAAGATACATCAATTATTCATCTTCTGATTTTTTCCAGAATTGATTAGTTCTACTCTAAAGGTAATAGAAAAAAATTACCCTTTTCCCCTTCAGTCTTTTCCATCTCTAAGCACATTGATTAGGATTTCTATCATGTACATATGAAGCTATTTGAATCCAATTCATTCCACACAATCTTATAGCAGTTTTAAGTTATCTGTCTTCAAAATTGTTCCAAGCTTTTTTTATTATGCTCTTATTTCTTCTTTTAAGTTGATCTTTTTAAATATGCTGCTCACTCATCGTCAAGTACAAATATTAATGATAATAAAAAAGATTTATTGAGAGCTAATCAACAGGACGTTTATTAATAAAATAATACTATATCATAGATCTAAAATCCTTTCAATATAGTATTTAATATTATATATGCTAATTAAATATAAAGCATTAATCATGAAAAATCGTGTTCTTTAACTTTCTCAAATGCGATGTCGAACTAAATTATTTAAATAAATTCACCATTAAAATTGTAAGCATGTCAAGTTTGAGAATAATTATCAAGATTTTTCATGAAATAAATTATGTTTAGGACAAACAATTGCTTAGAGGTAACGCAAATAATAATAAATTTTTTTTTTAAATTAATAAGAATAATATACGCATTCTATGAATATTAAATTCCATACTTATCAAAGTGATAATTTTTTACTGAGAATCTGATACGATTTCACTTCTAATAAATAAAATTAAAATATGATAAAAGAAGAATGCATAAAACTAGGTCCGTTTAATTTATTAATCATTATTTTTAAAAAGTTTGAGACCTTTAAAAATTAAATATTTCCTTATCCAGATTATCCAGAGGATTATCTCATTTGTATGCTAATCTTTTTTAGAAATTTATTCGAATCTTTTTGATTTATAAATTTTATTAAAAATAATAATACTAACGAATATTAAAAATTACATATAAAATAAAAATTCAAATTATCCCTTCATATTATTATTTTTGCTATTCCTCATCTAAAATTTTTAAGCTTTTTACTAAAATGCCTTCCAACTAAGAATAAAAAAAAGAAATACCTAAATTTTTTAACCCTAAATTCTCAAATATAAATCCTAATAATAGCCTTTTGTATTAAAATAAATTTCTTAACTATTACTAATATTTAGAATATTGTTTGGTAAGTTATTAGGTTTAATTTCTTTTGTAAATTAATCTTATTTTAACTTATTTTCTGGTCTGGGTTTATATGACATTTTTAATTATAATAAATATTAATATATATTAATTATTAATTAATTATTTGTTATTCATAGAATCATTTTCCAATAGTTAGCAAAATATTAATAATTAGAAGCCCAATCATTACATAGAATAATTGAGTCAACTTATCTAGTTTGCAATTAACTTCAAATGATACAGATTCTGATTGTTATTTTTTTACCTATTCTCTATTTTTTATAATATATTATTAATTTTATTATTAATTTAATTCTGAATTTAATTCTAAATTTTATTCTAAATTTTATTCTAAATTTTATTCTAAATTTTATTGTTAATTTTAATCCTTATCTTCGATAATTTAAGATTTTTGTTATAATTGCTCAAGAATTAACTATTCAGTTTCTTATTTTGATTTTTATGATACAACTGTTTCAACTTATGATTCTTTCGATTCATTAATTTCCAATTCTTATATTTTAATTTCTTCTTCTGTTTTTTGTTATTTTCGTTCATTTTAAGCTCTTTTCATTATTATTTTATTTTACCCTTCCTCATATACTTATTTTAAACACTTTTCCCAAACATCAGTGTTTTCTTTTTTACTACCATTTTCAATTTTACTTTTAAAAACAGTTGATTTTAAAAAATGAATATAAAATCCATAATTTACTTAACATCCTCCATCAATTTAATGAATATGCCAAAAAACTCTACAACAAAAACTGTCGGCATAAGGTATTTTAGCAAATTTTACATCTTTTTCTATTAAAACTTCATCTTGATTAAAATAATATAAAATATCTTCTGCAAAACAATGAACTACATCTGGAGCAAAAAGTTATTTTTCTTTTACTGGATGAATAAATTTTATTGGTCTTTTTGAAATATGACCAATTTATGGTTCAGGTTAATATTTTTTAAAATCAATTTCCCTATCTTAACATAAAACAACTTAATAATAATGAGGAAATGATAAAAAATTATCATAAGGAGTATCTAATAAAAAGTAATCTATAAACTCTTTTACAGTTACCTTTAATTAGGTTTTAAATTTTGCTATTGTAGGTTAATTCATAAATCTATTTTATTTATTCTAAACCATTATTTCATTAAAAAGATCATTTGAACTATTGTTTTATTCTGTTTGAAATTAAACTTAAGGTAAGGCAGGATTAGACAATTCTTTATATTCTGTATTTATTATCAAAGATTGAGATTCGTTTTTTTCAATTGTTTCTATTTTATTTACTTCTTCATTTTATTAGTTCTGAGAATTTGGTTCATTTGTTGATTTTTTATCTTCAAACTGCTGAATTGGCTCAAGAATTTTAATTTAAGGAATTTCTTATGATTAAACTATTGATTATTATTGTTATTATTATTATTGTTATTATTATTATTGTTATTATTATTATTATTACTATTATTGTTATTATTATTATTGTTATTATTATTATATTTGTTGTTATTATGATTAAACTATAGATTATTATTGTTGTTGTGTTTATTATTATTGTTGTGGTTATTATTATTATGATTAAAAATTTATATTTTTAGGACTTTTATCATTTTATAAATCTATATTTTTCACATTTAGAGGTTCTAAAGAAATATTTTATGGTTTTGGTGAAGGACTTCTAATTCCTTATTATTTATCCTGAGGTTTAGATAATTGTTATGCTTCTATATAAACCTGTTGTATGTTTCTTTCTTCATCTAGTTTTTCTTCAATAACTCCTTATTCTAATCCTTTTACTTATTTCAAACTATACAAAGTCCTTTCTCTGTTGGCTAAACTGGCAAATACTAAATTTCCTTTCAATGTTTTAAATTCTATGGCAGCGTCTACCATATAGGCTTTAATTCTTCTAATACTTTGTATTTCTATCGAAGGAATACCTAATGCAGTAGTCCCAAAAAGAGTCTTTTTATTTAAAAAATAAATACTTTGCCATTAAAATATGAATGAAAACAAACTTTGGATGAAAATATATACATTCTACCTTGCAAAAGAATTTTATTATCAAATGCACATGCATAACTGGCAATACACTTATCTCCTTCTAATATTCTAAATTTTTCAATTAGTTTTTAAGACACTTTAACAGAACCTTCTTCCAAGTTTACATCGTCACTTTCACTTTCTTCTTATTAAAGCAATGTAGCTGTTTCAATTTTAGATTTTATTTCATCAGTCATCTCAAATATCTTTTGAAATTTTAACTCTTATTAATCAAGTTTAATGTTTATCATATTTTCATAATCTACTTATTATATTTTTTCTTAAATTTAATTTAAGATTTCTTCCTACTATTTTGTATAAGATATGACTTCATCTAGAAATGAACTATAATGAATAATAATTTATTCTAATGTTTAAATAATTTAATTTGATCTTGTAAATTCATTAGCTCTTACTAAATCTACTGAGTTTTTAATAATATTAAAATTATCTTAAATAGATTTTTTTAATTATTATATTAAATTTTCTTTTATTGCTGGTTTTTATTCATTTTCTAAAATTTATTATTTAAGTGCTTAAAAATCTTTTAACATTTTTTAATACATATTTAAAAAACTTTTTTCTTAATTTTTTTGTTCTTTTATTAATTAATCTAAGCATTAAGCTTTGAGTAAAATAAATTATGATTATTAATTATACTTTTTCGAATATTAATCATTTTACTTAACTAAAAGTTCCTAAACCTAAAGAATGGGCTTTATAAAATTCGATTTATCTTTGTCTGATTTATCCTACATGAATGATTACATTATTTACTTAAATAAATTATAATGTTGACTTTATTGATTTTTATAGATTTTTTGATATTGTATCAATTTAATTAGACATTTCTGTAAGATAAAGTGATAGAGTTTTTAAATTTTTAAGTCTATCATTAATTAAAGACAATTAAGCATCAATATGTTTATGTAAAATATCTGGAAACATCAAATATTCTATATCTGATATTGGTTTTTTTTCTATAATTTTACCCATAATATTAATATATTTAAATGAATTATCCTATTCATATTTAGATGTGATTATTCGATCTTCGATTTCTTATTCATATTTTTGGATGATTAAAATTTTTTCTTATTTTTCAACCATTTAGTTTTTGATCCAACAATTTGCAGCTAATTTATGCTAATCAAATTTGATTGTAATTTCAACAAATCTTGAATAGGTCAATTAATGAGCTTAGATCAATTACTATCGAGAATCTTAAATAGCTTAATTAAAGTCTTTTGTTTTAATAATTAAAGTATCAAAAATCTCTTTGTATTACTATTCTGCAATTTCCACTTATTTAACAAGCTCTTTTAATTTTTAATCATTCTTTTAGGATAGATTGAGATCATATCCAGTTGAAACATCAACAGAGATTTTCTTACTAGAATTCAATGTCATATCAATATCTTTGCATAGTTTTTCATATTTATCTTTGGCTTTTTTAAAATTTTATCTATGTTGTGCAAGTTATTGAGATTATTAGAAATTACCATCTGTTATTATTTTGGTAAAAATATTCATCTTCTCCTTATATTACTCTATACTTTAAGAAAAGAATGTCGAAAATTCTGAAAATTATGAAAGTGTCGTTTTTGAGATCAATTCAAATAACTAAATGAATTCAATCAAGTTTTATCCTTGAAATACATTAAGTTAAAATACCTAGACTTATTGGATCATTAATTGATAATGAAATCTATTAGGAGTATTATTTATTAAATGATCCATATTTCTTAAAATGTTACTCAAATTCATATTATGAATCAGAAGTATATTTTGAGTATTACTTCATGATTTTTTTTAAATCTTCTAGTTTATCATTTAAAGTAGATGTGGCAGCTTATTCAGAAGCATTGAGCATTAATATAAATTTTATTTAATGAATAACATGCAATTTCAATTTAGTTATATAATGTTCAACCACTCAACGAGTTCTTATAAATTCGGTTTCCTCGATAAAAAATCTTAAATAGATTCTGATTATTCATCATTTACCAAGCCTTCTATTCTCTCACCAAAAGAGATTTCTTAAGCACTTCTTTTTCTTTTAGAATCTTTTTATATGAATGGAGAAATTATTTCATCAAAATATTTGAAAAATTAATATTGAATTTCGAATGTTCTTAAATTTATTTCAAATCTTAAAAGTCTCTTTTTTGAATTTTATTATAAATTTTTATCATCTAATCTACTCCTATGACTGAATAAAATCAAAATCGATCCTTTTTCTGGATCAAGTTTCCATAAAGTTCCCCAAATTTTATTATTTTAAAGCAATTAATACTCTAATTCATCAACTTTTTATAACAATATTGGCATTTAATGGATAGCAGAAAATATAATCTCATTAGCCATTTTGTTAGTATTTTAAAATTAATGTTTTAATGATAATTACAAGATTTCACCTTTATTTATATCTTGTTTTTATTTGTAATCAACCTTCAAACCTGATAAAACTAATCTATTTTCTTATAATTCTTTATAGAATTCATTAAAAATATCTAAAATTTCTGGAGTTCCGTCTATCTATTTTGAATTCTAAAATGCGTATTAAACATTAGCCTATTTATAGGTGAATGTTATAAAATATTATTTTTTATCATAATAGATATTATTAACTCTATAGCCAAGACAATCAATTAATATGGCTCTAATTTATTAAGATGTTCCTTTTTATACTTGTTTGATTGGTTCGTCTGGTTGATTTTCTGTGTAATTTTCTTTTTCTTGTTATTAATTAAGTTTAGTGTTATTATTCATCCTTAAATCAAGTTATTTCTATTCAATTTCATTTAATTAAATTAACTTCTATTGAAGTTTGCTTATTTTTTAAGTCAATATATCTTAAATAATTAAGATTTCTTATTCTTCTCTAGTTGTCACTCTTTTTAAAGTGGCATCATTCATTTCAGCCAATTAAGTTAATTACTAGAGTTCTTTTGCAATATCAATTTCGATTGGTTTTACATTTTTTCTATAGGATTATTTTACACTATTTTCTTCAATTTGAATTGCCTTAGGTGTACGATATGGTTATTATTATGGTGTTTAAATAATTTAAGTTTAAACAGTTGGTTATTTTTAAGTTGATTAATGAAGCTAGGTTTATTATATTTATGGAATCTTATTTTATTAAGGTTCTTATTTTTTTGAACTTGGTTATTCTTCATAAATTGTACTTAATTTTGGTGGAGTGGATTCACCAACTCTATTACCTACAAATGGAATAAATGAAACTTTTCTAGTCCTATTATTCTCGAAATCTTATTATATTATAGGCATGGTTTAAGCGATCATCTAAATTGGATGGGATTATTAATTTTTTTAATCTTATTTTTACTCTTCAATAGTGTTAACTTGTTAAGAAGATTAATTTTATTCTTCTTTTGGTTCAGCTTAACTTTCAAAAAACCAAGAAACTCTCTTTTCTTATTTACAAAATAATTTTACTTCTGCTCATGTAATTGAACTTCAAATTTAAATTTATATACTAAAATAATATTCCTACATTTATTTAAATAAAATAAATTAAAATATTAAAAAATAATCATTTTTATTTTGTTACATACAAAAAAACTAAAAAAAAATAAGAACCAATCAAGTTTTGCATAATTTATTTTTGATCCATTAATAATTTTCTTTAATATCTATTATTAATTATCTTAAAATTAATCCTAATTATGTTAACACTGATAAACATATAAAACTTAACATAGCCCAACCAATGTTAGTTCTTGTTTGAGAAGAATATTTTTATTCTTAATCATCAAATGCTAAAACTACACATAGTATTAAAACAAAAAAAATAGTTCCATCTGGAATTGCATTTTAAATATATTAAACTTTACTTTCGAAAGGATTTTTGTAGATTAATAATATCAAATTCAAAAAACTAGCAGCACAACAAAATGATGTTTATAAAAGTGGATAATTGTATAAACTTACTAAAAATATAATAAAAAGCATTTTTCTTGCAAAACTTATACTAAAGTACATTTTTGATATGTCAGATTTAACATCGATTCCTTCATATAATGTGCCATAAATAAATTAATAAGATTTTGTTTTTAATAATATACTAGATTATTTAGAAACCCTTATAGCAATAAAAAATATTGAAATACAAATAAATAATCCAATAAATGACAGGAATATTTAAAAAAAAATTAATGGTTATTCTTTTTTGTCCATAAATTATAATTAAAGAATACTTGCCATGCACAAATCTAGATAAACTAAATTTAATTATTTAATTATGATAGCTCTAAAACTAATTTAGTATTGAAATGCATTATCATACAAATATTGAACCAAAGATGGAAACTTTTCAGGTTATTCTAATTTTATCTGAGTTTCTGCTTATTAATTTTATATATTTTAATCCAAATGAAAAATAGGCATTTATTTCATTTGAACAATTTTTATTTTTTATTTAGGACTTCTTTGATAGATTCTTTCAATAATTAAAATAACAAATTTACAAATAGGGTAAAGACTAGCACATAGAAACCAAGTTACAAAGCACATCATCATATTATTAAGAAAGTAAGGATCAACTCCCTTTTATTCAAATCTAATAGGACTTTCAATATAATCTAAATCAGTTTCTTTTCTAACTATTAGAGTATAATCAAAAGGATTTATTAATTCCCATGCTGGATTTAGAAATATGATATTAACATTAGCTGGATACATAACATTGAAATAATAAAAATTATTAAGCCATGCTAAAATATCTAAAATACTAAAAAAAAAGTTAAATCCTCCTAATACAATGGTTCCTGGACCTAAAAAATAAAGTGCTGAAACAAAATTGTTTTATAAAGATTAAATTTATTTAGCTTATTATTATTCTTCATCTGAATAAAATGTTTCACTTCTTGCTTATATTATTATTTCTTCAAAATCTATAGATAAAAATCTTAGTTTGTTTTTATAAAATAAAACATGGATTATATCAGAATTTCTAACATTTCTATAAAATTTAAAAGAGATTTAACAATATTTCATAGAATCATCTTCCATCTAATCTAAAAAAACATTAAAATCTTTTTGTTCAAAATTTTCTAAATATATTCTTAAATACTTTTCATCACATTTAGTAGAATATTCACCAAAATCTAATTTAAGAGTATTAGTAGTTGTTTTATTTGAATATTTTAATTTCATTTTAGTTTAGGTTTCAATAAATAAACAAATTCCTTGATAACATTAAAAACCTTTTTCAATTATACATTTAGAGGAACATCCATCACCATCAATTAAATTACCATCATCACATTGTTCTTCTAATGTTTATAGATAATCTCCACATTTTGATTAACATTATCCATTAATTTCATAGTATCCACTTTCATTTTTACAAATTAAACATTTTCCATTTTATGGAATGAAAGTTAGGATTCTACATTTAGTACATTAATCAATATAATTACATTCTAGACATTCAAATTTACATTAGAAGCATCCATTTTAATAAAAGAAATAACCAGATTTACACTATAAACATTATAATTCATTTTGATTTTATTTACAATCAGTACAATTTTCAGGACATTTAATACAATTTGAATTTTATCCAATTTTATTTTAACATGTCCAACCAATATCAACAATACAATTAGAACAACCATCTCTTATTTTATAATTACCATCATTACATTCCTATCCTACTTAATATCCTGTTTAAACATCACAAACAATTTCTTTAAACTATAAATCATAACAATCTTATAAGGATGGTCCAAAGCATCCAGAACATTTATCAATACATTTCAAGCAACCTTTTTATTCATCCTTATAATAACCTTTATTACAATAACATGATTATCCAGATTAAGTAAATTCTGATTAACAAATTATACAATAGTTTAATTTATTACATGAATAACATTATTAATCACAAGATGTACAAGAATCATTAGAAAAAAATGTTTATTATAAACAAGAATGTTATAATCTATCATAATTAGGATCATAAGACCATTATAAACATTCTTATATTGTTGGTCCTATACAAGCAGTACAAGTAGGGTAACAATAATCAATAACTATTCTCATATTAGAAATTCCTGATTTAAAAAATGTTGATTAACTATATGAATAAATACTCAATTTCAAATATTATGAAGAATGAGCAAAATTAAAATTTAATGTTGTACTTTCATATAATTTAACTGGATTTGTAGTAATTTCATGTGAATAATTTCCTAAAATTACTATTACATATCCGTTTGATTATCCTATATTTAATAAATCTACTTTGAATGCTGCTCTTATTTAATAATGGGGTTTCAAATATTCAAATTACTTAACAAATCTAGTATTTAAAACCTAGAGTCCTCCTAAATGACGATATCCATTAAAATAACTAGTTTTATTAGGCATCATACCATGTAACTTTGTCTAAATTAATTCTTTTAATAAATATTCTGATTCTAATATTATATTATTATTAAAATACATTAAGTTTCATCATCCATTTCTAAACAATTGTTATCTTTTTAAATACTATAGGATAAGGGGCAAGTTATTACACATTACGATTTCAATAAAAAATATCCTATTTCACATTTCGAACACTCTTAATCATTTAAGCATTTTTCACAATTTTAAGAACATCTTAAAATATCTACAAAGAAATCAGAGATAGCCCATCTTGAACTACTTTATTTGTAGGTTTCACTATAAATTTAAATTTATACATTATCACTGGTATGGTTAAGATAATAATCTACAATGAAAACTTAACATTCAATAACCTCTTAATTAATACATGAATCTTTATTTACATAATTGATAAATCCATCCTTGCTATACAATAATGGCTTTTAAATGACTTAATCTATAATTGTGATAATATATTCATTAACAGCCCAAGAATAAAATAAAAATAAATTAAACCTTACTCTTATTCTATGATGTCCAATCAAATTATTTTAGTTTATTGTGAGCATCTATCTTTCTTCAAACATACCAATTAAATAATTGTCCTTATGTCTAAATAATAATTAACTTTAAGTAGTTCTGGTTTGAGATAACAACCACAAAGAAGTTTTATTTTTTTATCCATGATCAAAAGAATTTAAAAGTGAAGTTTCTATATTTGTAATCAAAGTGCTTCCAAAACAAATGTTATATTCATTTTTAAAAGTATTTTTTGGACAATAAGCAATACAAATATCAAAATATATAAATGGAATTGAAGTTGGACATTTACATTAATTTGATATTTTGCCTTTTTTTGCAAATTATGGACATGTTCTGCAGTCATTTTCTGTTGGACCACTACAACTAGAACATAATGGATGACATTCTTTAGCATTAATTTAAATATTTCTTATTCCAAGTTAAGGAGGAAAATCTACTTATTATTTAAAATCTCCCTCTATTATTTGAAATTTCAATTCTAAATACTAATTTATATGATAAAATTGTATTTCTCTTGTGATATAATTTTAGGGGGATGTTCTAAAAAGAATAAAACATATTTATACTCACTACAAATAAATCCTTAATTAGAGTCAATATTCCATATGTATTTATAATCATCTATGACAGTATTATTTAGCATAATTTATATAGTTTCTCCTTACCATTATCCTAAAAACATATAATCAATATAAAGATGTATAAAATAGTGGGCTTTGTCTATAGATGTATTAAGGGTTAGTGAAGGATTTTTTTGATCTAAAAGAATCATGTCATAATCTAAAATTGAGCATACATATATTTGTGGTTCAAACGTAAAGTCACTTAAATCAGATAGATCATGAAGAATTTGTTTCACATATTCAGCTTGGCTCACTACAAAAAACAATGCAAAAATTATCATTTACTTCAATAATCCTTTTTATTTATAATTATTGAAAATAATTTCAAATGAAAAATAAATCTTTTTATTTCATATTCCTGTTTAGTATTTCAAAATTAAATGTCATTAAAGTAATTTATAAATTAACAATTTATTCTTTTGATTTACTATCATAAGTTTAAGTTTATGCTAGTATTATCTAAATCACATGTATTACATTTCAACAAAATATAAATTATCTCAAAACCAAAAAAGTTTTTTAAAGAAATTAATTAAATTTTATATATATTATTAAAATAACTTAATTTATTTTTAAAGAACATCTTTTAATCTAATTCCACCTTATGTTTTATAGAGTGATTAAATAAAAAATTAATTTATATAAATTTTATCTATCTATCTATCTATTATTTATATTTTTATTTAAAAATACTCAAACGCTTGGCCCAAAGCTCTTATCCTTAAAAAAATTAGTTAGCATATAAATTTATATTAAACACACACTCATCAAAACTACTATTTTACATAATGCACACCATTTTACTTAATTTTCAGTACTTTCCATCACTAAGATTATATTTTATTCAAGCATATACATTTCTCATGATAATTTTCTCTATCAATTTAAAAGTGTTAATTTCTATATACTTTATGCATCTTTGATAAAACTTATTTTAATGATCCTTCAGTCTCATCCATTTAATCTAAATTAATTCAATAATAATTATACTTTTATCAGCAAAATTCTTATCAACTCCACTAATATCTATATCAAAGCTAAATATTTTATAATAACTATCATTTGATTAAAAGCAGAGATAAATTTCTTTTTTTCCTTTTACAAAATGTTTTAATTATCCTTCTCTTTTTCTCTCTTAAGATTCTAAAGTTACATTATATTCAATATCATTTTCTAAAATTGTTTCAAATAACTAATCTTAATTTATTTATACCTCCACATATACATTTTCTTCATTTATACCTGTAACAACATATGGCACTTTTACTACTTACCCATCATAACCATCAAAAAAGAAACATTTAGCTGTCCCACCTTCAACTCCTATTGAAACAGAATTTATGAGCTATAATAGGCAACCAATTATAAATAAATTCTTCATTAATTTATAGTTAGATTTCTAAATTAAGTAATTAATGCTCTATAAATTAAAATTTCTTTACACATAAGATATCTTATATTTGTAGAATTAGTTAGAATATTGATGATATTTAGTTTTAAGTAAATACTATGTTTTGTTATTGAATCTTCTTCAACTTAATGTAAAATAAATAGAATAAATTTAAAATTTTTAAATCCATTTACAAATTGTTGAGATTACTTATTCTTTGTTGAATTCTTTAATTTTTATAGCTAAATTTCAAAAATATATAGATTATGATTAAATATTATAAAAATAGCCCATTAAGAATGTGAGAATTTAAATTATTTCTTTTCTTAATAAAGATATTTTTATTTTAAATAAGATAATATGATTTGAATAAATATAAATATATACTTCAATAAAAAAAATAAATGCAAACCAATATATATATAATTTCAGAAAAACAAATAATAATAAACTTATTATTCGAAATTATACTATAAATAAATTATTTTGTTAATAGAGAGTAAGATTAAGAAAAATTAAGAGAATGATCTTAGGATTTTATAAAATTAAATATTTCCTTAAATTGTTGAAAATGATTTAGAATAATAAGTTAAATATATTTATCTTAATTTTGATAATTTCTGTAATAATAAAATTGATTTAAATATGAAATGGAATTTTTTAAGGGAATTCATAAGTTTAATCATTTAAACAAACCTTTCACCATCTTTAAATAATTCTTATTTCACAACATTTTAGATTACAGTCTACTATTTGTAGTTAACATATTTCTTAATAAGTGAAAATAATGAATACATTTATCGTTTAATCAATGCATTATCAAGGATTAGTTTGATAACTCCATTATTTATAGAGAAATATGAAATCAACTTATTGATTGGAGTCATTATAATAGTAATAAATGTAATTCCATACATAATTGTAATTTATAGAAAAATAAAGAATGTGAACAAGGAAGTAGGTAATATTTCTAAAAGCATATTACAAGTATGAATATTATAATATTTACAGATTGCAACGATGATAATAAACTTTTATTTTCTATATTTTACTTGGTTTCTGTATTTACCTTAATTATACTATATTGGATGGAATTTTATCTAATAAGAAACCTCACTTGTAATTATATCTATAATTGTTCTAATTTTCACAGTATTAAGTTTGATAATTTCGAATGTTTATTTTGTAAATTTTGAATTCAATGAACAACATTTAAGAAAGCATTTTTCCTATAATAATTTGATTGCATAGACTTTAGTGATTCCAATGGCTATTCTCTATTTGAAAAATGATGACATAACATAATTAATGAGTAGAACTCTACATGGATTAATTTTATTGATGTAAATTTATGAAGCATATTTTTAATTACCCTTTGGGTAAGTAATTGATAAAATTATTTTAGATTTTCATAATAAGGATATATATTTAATCGAGCTTTAATGACTCATTCGGTAGTATTTCTGTTTTCTTCCATTATAGCGTTAAGTACTGCAAATCCTCATAGTTTGGCAACAATAATGCTAATTATGTAGCCAGTTGTATAATATTTGTTTTAAATTGTTTTTGATAGCAAAAGAGCTAATGCTTATCTTTCAATAAATAAGACAAATAATTAATACTATGAACTATTATATATAGAAGATTTTTTTGAATTGAGTCAATTGGCATAGAAGAATAAAACTAAGGAGATTGAATTAATTTAAAAATTCAGTCTTCATATGAATAGATGTCATTCAACTAAATGTTAATGTAGAAAAATAGGATCATTTAAAATATTATTATTTGATGAAACTGTATTATTGATTTCATGTTTATTTAAAGGAAGTTTTGAGAAACATAAATAAAACTGTTAGGATTTAAGGGTTTTTGAAATATTCAGTTTGAAATTCTTAACATTTATAAATAAATATAAACATAATGCCCCTAAAACTTATCAAGAATTAAAGATCTTTTTTTAGAAAAAGCGAGATTATTCATTTTATTTTATATAAATGTGTTTATTATTATAGTTTATACTCTAAGCATAAATGTAGAAAGATGAAGATTATAATATTAATAAAGAGACTAGAGTTTCAAATGTGAAATTATAGGTTAGCAAAAGTGAAAGAAGTATAGTTTAAAATCTCTATTAAATGGAGTAAGTGAAATAAAATATGATACCTCTTTTAACAGAAATAAGTTAATTTAAATCTTAATTTTGGAAGTCATTTAAGGAAGGTAAATTTTCAGATTACATTTAAATTGAAGAAGAAATAAAAAGATTATAGAAATTAAGAGATGATGTAATGTATTAATTTAATATTTATTATCAAATATTTTATCATAATGGTAGAACTTTTAATGTGCAATTTTTGAAAGTTGATGCTTTAATAAATTTATTGTTGTTTAATAATGTAAGAAAATATTTTGAGATGGAGAAAGGTAAATAATAATATAATAATTAGAAAGGCGAGAAATTCTTTAATTTGAGAAGAGTATGAATTCTTTTGAAATAACAAATATAAACTTTTTTAAAGGTGAAGCAATATCAGTAAAAGTATGTATAGCATTTGGTCCAAATATAGGAAAGGTTTTGAATAAAGTAATATCTCCTTTGATTCCAAAATTTTTTGGGTTTGGTAATTTTCCAAATCCAATTAATTCATTTATTGATTTCACAAAAGGTAATATAAATACTTTGATGCCAAATTGGCTTGAACCTATTCATGATGAAATAATGTAAAATTATATAAGGAGAGGAGTAACAGCAAGAATTGGGAAGTATTTTTAAACATTTGCAAAATTATATGATAAAACATTGATAAGATGTTAAGTTTATTTGGCAAATAATTTTAGTTAAGAATTAGAGGATGATTTTACAATGATAGGATGTTTAAAATCATTAGAAGAAGAGTAACCAAAGTTTAAAGGAGATGAAGGAAAGAAATTAAAGAATATAGCATTTAAGGGTGCTTAACATATATTATTTGATGTAAATGGAAATATTATGGGTATAACAAAAGGTTTGTATAAAATGATAGAGAGATTATAGAGAATGGTAACAAATAAAAAAGAAGCAACTTATTTTGAAAATGATGAGATAATATGTAGATAAAAATCAAAGTCAGAAAATTCTTCATTAGAATCTGAAAGGTATTTATAATAAAATATATTGAGTTATGATGTATTTGATTAGAAATGGTCAAATGCAATATTATAAATAGATGATTTTTATAATAAGGTATTGATTTGGATGATTTTACCATTTATTTCAAGAGAAATAGAATCAACAGGGATAGAATTCTTAATGAATGGATAGAATGCTCCTAAAAATAGATATGCTAATTTAATTGATTTAGATAATGGAAATTAAGTTGTTTAGAATAAGGAAACTTATTTATTTATACCTGAAGATTTACATTTATTTGTTCAATAATATGAGAAAGTAATATCAAAGATTGTAGATGATTTAAGAGTTTAATCAAACAATTTTTCTTCTGGAAGTGCTTACAGATAAAAAAGTGATTATCAAGAAAGTGATTAATAAGGTTTAGTTTAAGCAGTTACTATTTTTAATGAGAAATTATGTGTATTTTTTTATGATGAACATTTGAAAAGACATTAAGCATTATTGTTTGGTTAAACTAGATAATCAGAAATGCAAAAGAGTTAAGGAATACCTTCATCAAAATCATCAATACCTGATAAATAGACAATAAGTAGTGAAGAAGATAGTGAATAACTAAAAACTAGAGCTGAAAAGATATATTAAGATAGATACTCTAAATATATAGAGAAATTTACACCTTAAGATTTTAATCCAATACCAGTTGTTTATTCTGTATCTTATGAGGAATATCGATATAAGAAAAATGATAC
Source organism: Paramecium sonneborni (assembly GCA_905182985.1). Classification (NCBI taxonomy): domain Eukaryota; phylum Ciliophora; class Oligohymenophorea; order Peniculida; family Parameciidae; genus Paramecium; species Paramecium sonneborni. The sequence goes on from CAJJDN010000054.1 coordinate 416,118, forward strand.
AGATCTTAAATAATAAATGTTTGTAATTGAATTGATTGTTAATGATTAATAATTGTTAAATACAGAGAAGGGATATAAAAGATAATTAAGAGAGACTATCAAGTAGACTTATTAAAATTACCAATAGAAAAAGATGTTGTTAGAATAAAGAACAGAAGGAGGAGAAGATTCTATGAGTATATAAGGTAATATTAGTGAATAAAGAAGTATTCATGAAGGAGACGTAATTAATTATAATTTTCCATCTCATCCTTCTCATTATTATGAAGATATATATTTTGTAGAAAATAATTAGATTCTATAAACAGATTAAATTTATAGTCCTAGATAAGATGGTAAATCAGAGGGTCTTCTTTTAAGTGATAGACATAGACAAAGTAAACCATTATTAGATAACGATACAAAAACTTAAGGAGAATTCAAAAAAAAGAGTCATTTCTCTGTTAAATCAGAACATAGTAGAGAAGAAATCTAATTCAAAGGATCATACTAAAATTTGAAATTCCCAGAAAAAGAAATTGCCTTAAAAACACTTAATAGAATTAATTAAAAAAAAAAACAATAAGATTTCTATAATGATAATGAATCTAAAATGCCAATAGAAAGCAAAGGCTCTTAATAATAAATCTTTGAAGAGTTTCAAGTCAAATATTCTGATGGATTAAAACTTTTTGATTCATAATTTAAAGTTGTCGAACAAAAAGTTTTAGATATGAAAAATCCAAACTCTTACAAAATTCAAAATTATTTGTTGATTACAACATTCATTCTAATAATTAGTTATATTATCCTTATATCAGTTGCAGTATAAAAATAATATGATCTTACTGAATGTTATAATTTACTTGAATTAATGATAGCAACATAAAAATCTTATTCTTAAATTACTCATAGTTTATATCGACTTGAATTATCAGATTTATTACAAATTGATAATATTGATAATTTAAAGTAATTTTATGAAAAGTAAATCTTTTCTGAATTATAAGAATTAATAGATATTTCAAGTAATTAAATTATTGAAATAAATAAAGCATAAGTGAGTTTAGATTAATTTTATGATATAGAAGATGAAGTATAGATGTAACCAACATTTTAATAAACTATTCAATTCACACTTGGATAATTTTATAAGTTAAAGTAAAATGAAACAAGTAATATTTTAAAATATAATACCTCTTTAACTTTAGCATCTGTTGCCAATCTTGAGGGAATTGGATAATTACCATAAAAGGCATATGATTTGTGTTTTGACTATAAGATTTCAAAAGAAAATAATTATTAGACTCTTTTAATCATTTACATGGTAGTCATCTTTTTCTTAGTTATGATTCTATAATTCTCTCATATTCCATTAATTGGAAAATTAAGAAAGAATCATAGAACATTTTATAAAGAAATTTTAAAATTATAATTGAATGAAGTCAATGATGAAATAGAAATTTATGAAACAGTTGTTGCAATATTTAAAAAATCTATTTATGAATGGATGTTAATTGATTTTGTTTAAGAATCTTAAATGTTTGAGAGTAGTAGAGAACATAAAAAAAAGGCACTTACTCCAGGAAGAGAGATGCATACTGATATTAGTTCAGGAGCAGTTTCATAATCAAATAAAAAAAATAAATTTAAATTAATGGAGAAATTACAGAAATCTTAAATGAGATAAGTAAAATATTTTGTAATTTTAATGGTTGGTTTATTTGTTATATTAGCATATTTTCTAATAATATTCTTAGTTATTTTTATTTTATCAAAAGATCTATTGTCTAATGTAGAAATTCTATTTAAATTTAAATTGGTTTAATCTTCAGTAATTAATTTAATTAATAATATGGATTTGGTAGCATTTTCAAATGTTAATAATAAATTATTTGATAATATAATGTCAGTAAAGAATTATAAATCTTATGCATCAGTTTTAAGTGGTGATACAACAGATTACTTTGAATAATACTCAAACTAATTTCTTTCAGCATTAAGAGATGATAATTTAAAAAATGATCTCGATATTATAAATTAAGATAATATATGTGAGAATGGAATAGGAATTGATTGCGAATAATCTGATGCCATTATATTAAATCCTTGGCTTCTACCTTATTATTAATAAGGATTAAAATCTTTGTTTACATAAGTTGATAAGATTATTTCTCAATATCCTTAATTTTTTGATGATACAAATGTATAAAATAGAGATGAATAAATTGTGGAATTTTATTAAAGTTAAGAACATTTAATTTACATAGATTATGGAAGTGAATTATTAATTAAAGCTTAAAAGTAAATAATTGACACTGCTTATAAGTAATTTGATTAATCTTTGAATTTTTACAAATAAACATTGTTAATTTTTACATTAAGTGTAGGAGTAGCAGGATTTTGTATAATAGGTTTTTTAGGAAATATAATATTGAAGATGTAAAAAGATTCAATAGAGACATGTTAGGCAGGTTTATTATTATTATCTCCAAAACGATACCTAAATAAATCTATGGGTTTATTAACATAAAAAAAATTGTGATTTTTTTGTGTATAATTAATTAATATGAATTAAGTTAAAAAAGATTAAGCTAATCCATTATAATAAAGTTATGAATAATCTAGAGTAGGTGTGACATTCGGAGATGATTTTGAAAAGGGTCCAGTATCATTCAGGTAATGAATTTGGTATTATAAAACATGAGAGCTGAAGCCCATTTTAATGAATAAAAAGCAATAGATTAATATGATTATTTGAAAAACATTGTAGGAGATCATATTGATATAGATTGGTCTTTAGTATGCTTTCTTAGATATTAAGTTGGAAAAAAAGATGCTTTAATAGAATCAATAACAAAAATAAAGGATAGACGTAGAAAGTTATATTAATTAATTAGCACGTTTTGAGGCCTTTGAATGTAAGATTCACTCAGATGATACATATGTTTATTTTTCAGTAAAATTAAGAGAAGATGAAGAGAGTAAATTAAAAGGAGGATTAGAATTAATTTTAGAAAATGGTAATTAAGGTAGTAAATGAAGGATTAAGAGAGATGGTTAAGAGCTAAGATAATTATTTCAATTTTGAATTTGATGCAAATTATGATTTTGATTAATTAGTATAGGCAGTATCAAAAGGAGAAAGAGTTGGAGCAGCTTTTTTAAGATAAATTAGGTAAAGAGTATTATTAATAATAAATAAAAGAGCTGAATTGAATTTATTTTTGACAAAGAACTTTTATTAAGGAATTGAAAAATTTGTATAAGGAATTGATTAAGAAGCATTAGAATCTCCTCCACTAGCATTTCTAAAACATTTTAAAAATTTAGATATGGATTTAAGATTTAGATCAACTGATGAATTACCATAAGTTATTAAGAACTAAATGATTTTTGGTGAAGAATTCTAAACTTTAGCATAGGAAGAATTGCAATTACCCATAAATCGTACTAAATAGGTTAATGCTATTATGGATGTAATTAAAAATAAAGTATTTAGGCAGCTGCAGATAATGGATTTATTTATTTTACTATTTCAGATTTATGTGCAGTTAAAATTGAATCACATACACCTAAATTATCTACTTTTTTAACTAAATATGGAAAATATTTAGCTAAATTAGTAGGATTAGGAGAGTTTGTTCCAGAAGTATGAGATTAAGTTAATTATTAATAATATTTAATTATTATATTATTTATCATATTCAATAATAACAATGAGTGATCTCATAAATTTAATCATCTGGTCTATCAATTTCTGATTTAATTCCTGAATTACGTCTTGTTCTTCCAGATTCATATTTAAAGATAGGTCCAGAAATATCTTCATCACATTATAAGCATTTATTTAATTTTCCATTTTTTACAAAGTCTTAATTAGTTAAAAAAGACACTCTAAAAATATTAAAATATAATTATTACATACAAGGCCAAAAACATGATTTCTTAGTATTCAAAGTATTATACAACCAAATTTAAGCACAAGTATCACTAAATCCTAAACCTTTGATACATTTCAAAAGATGATGATGAGACAATCCAAACATTAATCCACATTTTCTCACTGGTCTAGTCAAATCTGTTGTAAGATAAACTGCTAAATCTTATAAAGTAGAGCATGCGCCACATTTTCCCTGATGAGTCACAATAAATTAATTCTCTTCTGCTTCTTCTTTTGAATTAAAGTGTTTTAAATGGTATCTAAAATTTATGATCTCATAATAATTACATTTATTTTTCATAATCATCATATTTAATAGCACAAACACTGGTATTATCTTTCAAATTATCAGACACTTTTTATAAATAAATAGGATCCACTATTTCATAAGGATTCTTAGTATATGGGAAAATAGGATCACGAATTTATTTTTATTTGAAAGCCTTTGCAGCTTCATCTACATCACAACTTAATACTGCAACAATTAGAAACAGATGAAATTTTTACATTAATAATATATTAATAATATTATCAATTAGAATTACTAATTTTTTAATTCATTCTTGTTTATCTCCTTCTTTAATTAAATTATCTAAGAAATCATCACAATCTTCATCGCTATCTCCTGTTTTTGTTTAAATATTCTATTATTCAATCTTTTGTTCAAACTTTTATTGATACTTTGCAACAAACTATTCATCATCATCCTCACTTTCATCTGATCCATTCTCCTTTTATTATTAATTTATTTTCTCTTCTTTTTTTTCCTATTGAACTTATTTCTCTTATTATTATTAAATACATAATTTCTATTCTAATTATTATTAAGATTAGCTTTTTGCTTACTCTACAAATAATTATTATGGTTAAATCTCATTTTATTAGATTTTAATATTGGATTATTATTATGATTATTTTTAATCAGGTAATTTTTCATCTGAATCTTCATAATCTTTTTTTTCTGTTTCATTACCTAAACTAAATACTTCTTCTTTTATTTTTTATGATTATTAATATACTTCTAAACCATCAATTATATGCTTTTCTTTAAAAACTAATCCTTTACATTCCTAAACAATTTATAATAATAATTAATTAGAAGATTTTGTATCATTACTAAAAGTTTAAGGTCTTTCTGCAGTTTAAAATGATTTTTAATTCCCTCTTTCAAAAATAAAATCAACAAAAAAATCTTTTTCAGTTTTCATTTATGGACTTTTATCCAATTCTCTATCATATACTCTAAGAACATTCTCAAATATAAATGAACAATTAAACATAACTCTAAATAAAGCCACTCTTGTTTTATTATTTTCAAAATGTTTGCATCTAACCAATATATCATCTGATAACTAAAAATAAGTATATAATAATTTTACTTCAATTCCTTTAAGGTCAAATATACAACTTAAATCTCCTTATTAATAGTTTTTGAGTTCACCATCAGTCAATGAATTAAAAATAGGTTTATCATTTTTGAATAATTAAATATATGGTCTGAACATAGTGCAATTCTGAACTTTTGGTATTCCAGACACAACAATAGAAATCAATCTCAAACATAAACTATTCAATTTAAGACCATTTAAAACATTCCCAACATAAGTGATATATTGATGTTATGATGGAAATAATGCCTAAAAATCTTTTGTGTTTGTTTTTTGACAGACAAGTAATAAACATTCACCAGGCTAAGATTTAATAATATATTTAATTTATTACATAACCAGCTCCCATAATAGCCAATAAAGAAGATATCACCATAATACTTCTTCCTCTTGTTTCTTGGCAACACACAATTGCTATGTTATTCCTATCACTACTGAGAAAATAGATTATATTTTTGCAAATCATCAACAACTCGATCAATGGTGGACATGGATATCCTGGATGTGAATGATTGGCAACCTACTTACTTTTTCACTCTACTTAATTGCAAAACCATTCTGTTGTAAACACTCTTTCTCCAACATTCCATATATAGTAATGATTCTGATGATTAGTGTTTAAATAACTCGATAATTTTTCTATTTTATCATTTGATGGATATTCCATCCAAAATAATCTATTACTAATTCCCACAATGTCTCCTGAAATTGCTTATTTGTTTAATTTATCTATAGTATTAGAAGCAATCTATTTAGTATGAGAAGCCAGGTTTTTATATGAGTTTGCTATCCCTTTTAATTTTGGAGCCAATGAATTATACAATTTATCCATATTAATATATAAAATTCACTTTTTTTTTTGTTAAATCAAGAAAAGTATACATGCTTTATTCATTTTCAAATACTCATTTCATTTTTGAATTATTCATTCTCTTTCACTAGTGGTAAAACAAGAGAAGTTAAATATTCAATTTTTAATTACAACTCATAAACACTGTAAATATAAGTAACAATATATAATCCACCTATTCTGAAATCTACTTGCTATTTTTCTTTTCTAATTCACATTTATTCTATTAATCATCACTTTATATACTAATTTTACATCAATTTATTCTTTAATAATCATCAAGTTTAATTACAAAATTTTATAAAATAATATTTATTATCATTTATACTATAATCTTGGCAATTTTAGATAAGCTGACTTTTAGTCACTTTATTGTGATAATTTTGAAATGTTCTATATTTATCTTTTTGTATATTCAGTTTTTAATTAATATTTTTATTATCTCTAATCTAATGATGAGATCCTAAATAATAATCTTAATTATACTTCATTATAATTTTATTATTCTATTTTGATAAATCATAACTTTTTAAATAATAATTGTCATCTTCATCATCATTTTCTTCTATAAGATCTTCAGGTCTGAATTCTTCATGTAATAAAAGTTATGGATCTAATTTATCTAATTTCTCCCAATTAACAATCTAATTAGAATTTACATCTAAACCAATTTTTTTTAACTTTCTTTCTCTATAATTATTTGTCTTTCTATAAGAAGGTTCAAAAACTATAGATTTTGATCTTGATTAATCAATTTATGATATTATCTTATCTCTCAATTCTTATTTTTTTACATTTTTCCATTCTTCTACTAATATTCTTTTAGATTTAAGTTAATCTGTTGAATAATTAATAAATTTTTGCAATTACAATCCTTTAGGTTTTCTAAATCCTTATTCATCTTTAGATTCAAATGGAATATTCAAAGATTTCATTTTTTTTTTAAATTAAGTTGTATCTACTTCAATGTATCGAAATAATCTAATTTCTGCTTTGGCTTAATCTTCCTAAAACATAAATTTAGAAAGTTCTCTCAATAAAAGAATAAAATTCATAAAGGTAATTTCATTTTAATTTTGATTAACTCTCCTAAACAGTAGATTCTAATATATAAAGCAAATTAATATACAAGTTCTTTAAAAGACAAGATTCTCATATTTTCTTATTAAGGATTCCTTTGAGAGGATGGAAAAATTTTATTACTTTTATTTGTAATTGTATCATTTAATATTCTATTAGTTTATACATATTTTGATGATTGTGTTTTTATATGATGGATCTTCTCATCTAACAATCCAAATTATCGACAAAAAATCATAAACTTACCCTCTGTTAAAGTTTATGATTCATGATTGATTCTTGTAAAATCATCTGATGGACCTCTTACATAGAATATTTTAGAGTAGAATTTATAAATCTCTTTAAGATGAGATTATATTTTAGACTTAGAAAAAAAAGACTCTTCTGTCTATTCTAGCTCTTTAATTAAACTAATTCCACCAAAGTTGCTGACATCATTCGTTATAGGTTCTATTATATTAAATTTTAATTTTTCTAATTAACTCTCAAAAGTTAACATTATACGTTTAAGAACCCCTTTATCTTTTTGTGAAACACATTAAGCTTCTATTTTTCTATACCTTTCCAACTATCTTTCTAAATATTCAAGAATATTTAAGTACTCATTTTCAATTTATACTGGGTTTTATTGTTATTATTATTATTCATTCTTTTATTGATTACCATTCTCAATCAAATTATTTATTACTTATTAATCATTTTTTGATGAATTATCATGTTTTTACTTTTCATTTTTAGCTTCTTATTCTTTAAGTTTAGGTATAACTTCTTTGTTTTCATTTTTTTATTAATCTTATTAATTTTATTACTTTTTCAAAATTTACCCTTCCTCTTCAGTTTCTACTGGATTTTTGTTTTAATTTTCCATGAATAGATTCTAAGTAAAATTTTTTATTTTTATTTAAATCAAATAAAAATTTTTTGCTCCTAATTGATTTTTTTGTAAAGGGCTATTCAGAAAATATTTCTTATAATTTAAATAAAACAATATAGGAATATTTAGAAATATTATTTCATATATAACTACTATTTTATATATATATAATTTGATAAATTCAAAGATTTTTTAATTATTTTTAACTAGATTAGTTTTCGAATTCACTTATTTAAATTCCTTCCTTTTCCTATATAACATCGAAATCCTATTATTCTACTTATTTATCTCCATTATTGGCAACTATGTATTTATATTTCTAAATTGAAAGTTCAGAATCTGGAGATCTAGCAGAAATTGATTCCTTTGCTTCATCAATAATATAATTTTCATCAAAATTTTTAGATTATTACTTAATTTTGGAATATTAAGAGCGAGCTTTTACAAATTTAATTTCTTCTTTTTCGATAGATTTTATAGAACATTTCTATTTTGAATTAAAAATCTTACTTTATGTGATAAGTCAATCATTTAATATAAAATTGTATTGTATTAAATAAAGTTTAGCAACTATTCATTCATCTTTTTATTGAAATTTTCACCTTACTATATTTTAGAATAAGCTTATAATAATTCTTCTCCATTTTAAGCTTTTATTTGTGCTTTAAAAAATCGAGAAACTTTAGATAATTGCATTTCAATAGGGACTGATAAATGTTAATATATAATTAAATACCTTTAGATGAGAAAACATCTTTGAAATCCATTGGGACTGAAACTTAATTTTTAAACTAATATTTTTCTAAAAGAGATCCTTTCATTAATGACCTGTGATAGTCTTTATTAATATTTTTGAATACATCCTTATGATCTGTGATTTTTTTATAAATAACTGGTTCAGAAAAACTATTGAATAATTTCAATTAAACATCATCAAATAAAAATAATTTCAATGAATCAATCACATATAATTTTTTGACTATATTAGATAATTCAAGATCTGACATAATCTTAGATTTAGCAATTTAAGCCATAATAGTTTTTTTGTTATAACTTTTTTTACAACAATATTTAAATAAACAAATATCACCCAATATCTTACGTAATTCAATTTGTAAATAAGTACAAAATGAATAATCTAATTAATTTGAATATAATTATTCTAAACCTTTCCTCTTATCTGATTTTTGATTAGATTCAAAACTTTCATTTTCTTTAATCGTAGTATTATCTCTAAAATCAAATTTATAAACTTAATTCATAACCTTTACATAAGTTTCATGAGCAATATAAATTTTATAAAGTATTTTAGCAAATCCTAAAATTGCTACAGTTAATCCAGATGCTTAAGAGACTGCATCAAGAAATACACTAAATGGTTCAGTTTTTGATGCAAAAAAATATTAAGAATCAGAAGAAGTTCTTAAATAAAATGCACATAATTCATCTGTTTTGTTTAAGATAATAGGATATTGTCTTCTCTCTTATTTTTCAACTTTTGATGATCTAAAGATTCTTGTTCTTGCATCATCATCATTTGTTAAAGAAGTAAAAACATTTTTACTATTTATCAAGTCAATTAATATTGGCTATAAAAAAATATCTTCACCATTTGCTATTCCTGCATTTAATCTCCAAAATACTATATATGCACTTTATTCAGAAGGTTGTGTCATATTTAATGTTTATTTGATTTTAGAATTCTAAATGAAAATATTTACATTAATTCTAAATTAAATTTTGATTCATACCCTTTATTTAATAAATTTTCAACCTAATCTATAGATTTACAAATTGTAGAATTCATACATCTAATTATTGAAATTTTCAAATAATTGTATGTAGGATCAAAAAATGAGCCAGATAATTTGTACCCTCCATTAAAACATACAAATTTAAGTTTTCTATCTTCTGAAAGTGATTATGAATTAAATTTAAAATTATCAATAACATCTGATGAACATTATGATAAATTAAGTTAATTAATTTCTCTTCTATACATAGATGTATTTTATGGTCTTATTTGTTGAACATATTCAACCTTAAATTATAAATAGCTGTAATTTAAATATACTATTTACGTCTAAAATTCTTAATCATATTCAATTATTTCTCCACTTTATGCATACGATAGTTATAATAAAAAACGAGAGGTATTTTAATCTAAATACTAAAAATCGCTGGTAGTTTATGTTCCTGCATAAATAGATCCAGATTTTGAAATTGCTGAAATAAAAATACTTATTGTATAAACAATCATGAGTACTAATATTGCAATTGAAAAAAAACCACCTAAAAATATATTTTGTGTACCTAATTTTGTTAAGGATTTCTAACTTTTTGTTACATTAAACTCATAAGGTGTAACAAGCATATCAATATGTCTTAAATATTTGTAGAATTTCGGCATATGTATAAAAAAAATATTTTTTAAATAACTTCTAATAATTAAATTAATGAATTAAAAATAGAAATCCCAATCAAAAGATTTTGAAATAGACAACACAAAGGATGAAACTCCAGCTTAAAACATTAACTCAAATTTTATTAATTCAAGTTCTGAAAATTAAAATGCAAAAACAAAGCATTAATAGAATATATTCTCGAAAGAAATATAGCAATTAGGAACTATATACAATTCTTATCGAGTGATATTTTAATTTTATAGCACTTCAAACTAGTTTAATTAATAGAATGGAACTGCTTTAAATGAATAAGGAGCAAAAAGCAAAGAGTATGTTTCTATCTAGCAAAACGATAAATCAATTAAACAAAACATTGAAGGTAATTAAGAATTACTAAAACAAAACTCTGGATATCAATCTGCTTAAGATGATTAAGATATATAATAATATTAAGATTAAGATTAAGAATTAGTAATAAGGTAGAATACTTTGTTATTATGTTAATATGCATTTATATAAGTACTAAGATAAATGATATATAATTCAATTATAACCTCAAGTGATAAATTATAAGATAAAAAAGACTTAGATGTTTAAATTTCTATTTATTGTCAATTGAGAGGAATTTTAAAGGGAGATGATCTTAAAACTATGAAGGAATAAGAAGAAGAACTATTATAATTTTTTGAAGATTGGTTTGAAGATTGGTTTGATTTTGAAGAAGAAATTTCATAGATTTAAAATAATAAAATAGACAAATAAGAAATTAAAAATATTATACAATCTTATTTTTAAGAAAAAAAAAATTTAGAATTTGAATTTGATTTTGAAATAGAATGTTTGAATTATTTCTTCGAATATATTAGATCTAAGAAATAGGAGGATCTAAAAAAATTAAAAGAACTTTATTCAGAAGAAGAAACTCTTAATAATTGGAAAAATATAAAGGATTAAATAAAGGCTAATAAAATCTAAATTTTTGTTATGTTTTTAAAAAGAAAAGAAAGAGATCCATAAGATAAACTTGTATAATATTACATAAAATGGTGGTTTTAATGGAATAAAACTTGTGTTTTTAAGAAAGCTTAGTAGGAAGCTAATAAATTATGAGTCATAATAATAACCATATCAATATTAATAAATTTTATTATTTTTTGTAGAGAGGGCTAAGTGATTTTGTTCTTGTGAATTAATAAAAAATATTATATGTATAATCCTGTAGAGTATTATTATTGCAATGATTATTACTTGTCATAAATCACAAATAGCAATATTAATCGACTCAACACTTCATACTCTCCAAAAAAAATTATGATGGGAATATGTAAAAATGATTACAGAACATTTATAAAGCAAAAAACTCTTAACTTAGAGTCAAAAGAAATTCATCCGCATATTGTCAGAAATAAATGTGTTAAACAATCTTTCACTAAATTAGCAGAATCTATTCTTAGTGTAAGTAATTGTTTCGAAAGTGTTCCAAATACATCCACCAAAACTGATAAGTTTGTTTAAAAATTAAAACATAAAATAACGACTCCTTCTCCAACTCCTCCTAAACCACATAATCATGAAATACATAGAATTCCAGGTAGACTTCATAAAGGAGCATTGTTAAAAAATTTTGATAATTCAATAAATTAAATAGATAAATCATACATTTTAGACTCTAAATAAGACTTTGGAACACTTTCAATGAGTCCAAAGCCTAAAATTATTGATTAACATTCTGAATTACCTAAATACAATAATAATAAACAAATGTCTAATGCTCTTAATATTACTAATCAATTTAAAGATTTACAATAATAACTTATAATCAGAAAATCTATCATAAATAATGATATTTCTAGTTCATCTCTTAAGCAAACAACTTCTAATTTTATTGATTAAACTATTAATGCTATGAATGTTGATTGTTTCTATACAAAAATAAGTTCTAACAATATTAATCATCTAGTTTTGATATAATTTGAAAATGTTTTAGGATTTGATGAATAAAACTTTTTTGGATTATAATCTGATTTTATAACTAGCAAATAATATGATGAATATGTAGTTTTAAGAGATCATTATTTTTAAAGAGTTTCATCATCTTAATCCTTCTATATACATAAGAATTTTAAAGAATTATTCAATTCTATATCTCGCGTATATCAAATTGGTTTATTTACAGTTTAATACCCTTAATTATTAAAAGAATTTCTCTAAGAAAGAAAATTAAGAGTTAATTGTGGATTTCATATTTAGAATTATAAAATTGATACTTTCGTTGTAAATATTAGTAAAGTTTTGACTAATCTCTCAATTATGAAACCAGAGTTATTAATTGTTATTTAACCATTTCAAATATTAACTTAATAATAATCCCTCAATAGTAACAATTCAAAAATTCCTTATTATGAATATTATGGTTAAAGATTCTTTCTACCATTTGCAGAAGAAATCCATCCAAATAATTATAGATTATTAGCATTACCTTTATTGTCAATGGAATCATTATTAAAATAAGATGAATAAAGTAAAGGGTTTGTATAAATTAATTATTTTATTGAATAATTTACATTAGCTTTATAAAGTGAAAGTTATTTTTTAAAATTTCTTAATAAAAGTCAGAATAGAATAAAAATGGTAGATTAATCAACATATTTTAGATAATAAAAATAAAAACTATTAGAATAGTTATTTTTTATAGAAAGTTTAAAGATCTAAGAATAAAAATAAGATGGTATGAAAATGAAAAAAAAAGATATGATACAAAAATTAGTATAGAAATTTGATCATTCAAAATAAGCTGAATAATAAATAAATGAATTAATGGAAAGAAATAAAGAGATTTTTAAGAAAATGAGAAACTACAGATAAGAAAATGTGAATAAATTGCATAAATTATAATAGGAGCTTTCTGAATAGCTAATTAGATATAATTATTGTGAGATGTTTGTTGATACAACATACTACTTAGCGTATTGATATATATGCTTTTTTATATTGTAAATACTCTCATTTTTTCATTTCTTAAACAATCCATTTCTAATATCTGGTAAGAATTCTTATAAAGAAAGTTCTAATCTATCATCTAAAGTGTTAGAACATACAATTCTACTATTAGCACAACTTAAGACAACTCCTCCCAAACTATAAAAATGTTAATAATATAATTTTACATAGGTTTACCAGCTTTCTCTGTTAGATATTAACTCTAATTAATACTTAATGTTGTCTTAAAATCTTTGGTTGTTTCCCTTTTGATAATTTGAGTGAATTATTCTTAACATTCTCCCAAAATAGATCTGATGAGTTACACATCTTATTCTAAACATGTCAATTCAATTCTAGGTTCAAGTAATTTAATCATTCCTTATATAATTAAGTTCTTTAATAATTCTTTATAGACACTTTAATCTTATATTAACTTAGCCATTCTCTAACGAACTTCTTCTTTAAGCCTTTAGATTAATTCAAAGCGTGCTTGCATTTTAGACAATCTTGATTGATTAATTTTTGAAGATCGTTAACTAAACTTATTTAATGTCTATACATTCTTTTTTCAATTGTGTATGATTCAATCTTTTTTTTATATTCTTCAATAATTTTCTCTTTCTATTAATTAAGAAGCTTATTCTTTTCAATTCTGAATTATTAAGCAGCCATATCCTTTATCTATTCAGCTTTCTCAGTAGCCTAATCAAATAAATAATCATCAAAATTACCTCAGCTTTTATGGCATTGACCATCTTCTTAACTCTCTCTTATGGATTAAAATCTGCCATGTTATTTAATTTATGAATAAAATACCAATCAATTAACCAACTAAAGATGCCTCATTTAGGTATCTCTAAATTATTCAAAACAATGAGGAATCAATTCAAGCACTTCTTACTATTAATCATTAGTAATGATCAGATTTATTTCTACTTTAAATACAATTTGCAGAATCTTATAACATTTAATATACAAAATACTTTAAATTTCGATAATCAAATCAATACTTAAAATTTTATCATATCACCTACGTAAAATCTTATACAATCAGCTCTCTATTATCTCATTATTAGAACAAATTATAAATTTATTGAATTAAAAAATATTTTTACAAATTTAAATACAAGTAATTATTCTGATTAATTTTCACAATCTTCTTATTAATTTTAAGACGATTTAATTACTACTACTAAAAATGAAAGCTTAAGCATAAGAAACTATCTAATTGAAAGATGAATTAGAATTTTAATCTAAAATTAATTCATTTTTTGAAGAATAAATCTAAAGCCATGAAAATTTATAAAAAAACCTCTTAAAGAGATTTTGAAAGTGCAAAAGATGTAAATTCAAAAAAGAAAAAGACTATGATGAAGTTTTAAAAATTAAATTCGGAATTATAACAAAAAGATACACTAATAAAAATAACAATTAACTATTTTCAATACATAATTTATAGTTAGATAAAGTTAGTATTGAAATTTAGTATTATGTATTTTAATTATTAATTATGATGAAGATATACTATTACTTAGATGTATTTGAGGTTGGATATTAAATAAAAAAACAATATTATGGTTATTAAATTTTTATTTTTTTCTTAACTTTGATAGTTCATACCTTTAATATATAGAAAATTTCTTTATTAACGACTTTCAGTTCTAAAAATTATCACATTAAACTTATTAATAATTACTGTTTTATTAAAACATTTTTATCATTTTTATTAATAAATTTTTAAATGTCTTAAAATATTAATACTACCTACTAAGAGATTTTGATTGTTAATATTAAATCCTAACTTATTTAAAATCAATATTATACAATGAATATAATACAGTAGTGTAAACAAAAGTATTAAGATCATTATTAAATAATTTTAATGAAACAAATGAATAAAATGCTACAAAACATCTAATTAAATGAATTCATGGAAATCGATGATTAAAAGTAAATAATCCATTATGCTATGGTAATTGTAGATAAATTTTTATTTTATTCTAGTATATAATATAATCTCAAAATCAAAGATAGAGTAGAAATAATAATTGAATCATTTTATTAAATATAATATAGTGTTTTATTTTAAGAAGTCAGAACAATCTAAAATGAAGTTCAATTAGTAATGATTGTCAGAAAAATGTTTATGAAGTGAAATTAGTAAAAAGTATGAAAGATACACAATTATTTGTAAGTGAAACAAGATGATAAAATGATGATCTTCAAAATTTTGAATAGTGAATATGACATATTTTATTCTGCAAATTATAGGAAGTCAAGCTAAAAAATAGTTAATTAAATATAAAAGGCTGCAAATTATAGGAAGTCAAGCTAAAAAATAGTTAATTAAATATAAAAGGCTGATTATAAAATAAAAATGTATATTTGACAATGATAATATGACAATTAAGTAGTTCATATTAAAATCAAATATATATAAAAGAAGATTAAGACGTACCATCTTTGATAAATAATCTAAGTTTGTAATTATGATTCTGTTATTAATTTTTTCGCAATAAAGATAAGTTAGTTAAAGCCTAAATAGCAGAATGAATTAAAAAAAAAAATCAAAATTCGTTATCTGAATGAGTGAAGGGGATGTTTGATAATTTTAATATATTTGCAATATCTAAATAAATCTTCTGGAAAATATATGTTAAGACACCAATTGTAAAGTGTTTTAAGAGAATAATATGTTTTAAGAGCTTGCAAAGTTTTGAAGCAGTATGAATGATACTTGGAAAAATAATAAATAAAACTCATTTTTTTGAACGAGTATCTATCAGAATAGATAGTTTTCTATGAGCAATTCATTTTGAGGTTATTTGAGAAAACTTTCACTATCTTCAAAAGTTTCTGATTCACTTTTAATCAAATTAAAATGAATTAGAGACTGAGATTAAGATATGTTTTCTTTCCATTAAGTAATGAATTTATTCTTAGAATACACTATATGTATATTTCTAAATGCATTACATAAAGAGCGCTTGTCTATCAAACCTAGAATAGTTTATTCTTGATCAGAAGCAGCTACCTACATTTGATTTAGAGTTTCATAATGTTTTTGAATTCTTAAAACGTTGTTTCTAGTCTTTTTAATCTTTTTAGATGGTTTTAGTTATAGGAAGCACTCAGATTCATCGTCTTCAATCATTTATTATTTTAATGATTAATATCTCTAAATATATCCAAATGAATTTAAGTCAATGTGATACACTAATTTAACTATATAATACATATTATTAAAGCAAAATGATATGATGAACATATATTTTGAGTTAGAAGTATTCATTAAATTTTAGATTAGTAAGGATAAAAAGATATGATAAAATATTTATATATTTATGCAAATACTATCATATTCATATGATTGCAATCATTTGAAGAAATATAATTTATCCTAAAATAAATATAGATGATTTGAAATACAAATTTAGCAAACAATTCTTTACTCTAACCAGAATGGGTGGTAGAGTTATAGATAAGATGTAAATAATATCCAATTTCTTCTTTGACTCTTTCTTACCATAATGGATAATCTTTTAATTGATCTAAAAGATTAATATATTTATTAATGGCTTCTTCTAAGTGATGTTCATAAGTTAAAGTTGTATGATCACTTCTGAACCAAGTATTATGAGTTGCTATTTCTTTGGTAAGTTCTAAATACAGTGATCTATATTCCCATGTTGCTCTATGTAAATCTAGAATGAAAGAGTAAAGGTTTTCAAATTGAACAAACTTTTATCTTGCCAATTCATATTATTCTTTCTCACTTTATTCAAAATGAATAAATAAATAATTACAATGATTCAAGTCTTGGTGTCCAATTTCTAGCTATATGAGAATAGAATCTGCATTCATAATAACTCATTGGATCTCTCTCTAAGAATCCTTCCTCTGGGTCTTAAAAGCCTGACTTACACATTTCTGTCATTATTCTATCCACTTATACTATAAAAATCTATATTAATCTTTTACATGAATAATTTATGACTCTGCTCTTTATGAAATATGAAGCAAATCTTGTTACGATGGACATCCTTTATTATAATTAATATTAAATTAATATATATTTCAAAGACAAGAAACTCTAAGTTTCTAAATTATTTCTTTTATATTGTTTTATTTATTTTAGTATATATTTTTTATGGATTGAGTCTGCTATGTTTAAATCAATTAATCAAAATCTTGTTCTTAAAATGAAGAATCAAAGATTAATAATGAACCATATTAGAACCTTCTTCTCTTCTTCCTCAATCTTTGCAGTGAGAAAATAAATCAGCCACTACTCTTGATTTATACGTTTAGGATTTAAAAGAGTTATGAGAGAATAGTAAATTGTAAATAAAAAGAATTGATGAATCAGATTAATATCTTATAAAATGATCATAATTTTTTAATGTAAAAACTATCCACACTAATTCTAATCTATCTTAAGCCAGATTAAGATTTTCAATTAGCATTCCCAATTTTAACAGTATAATTCAAGGAGAAAGACTAAAAAGATATAATTTCTTTATATTTATCATCCAATAGTTCTATTTTGGAGAAAATTTAAACTTACAAATTATTGCAATGAGAAAGAGAAGGTCACAAAACTTTCTTTCTATTAATCAATTTTAACCAAAACGAAAATCTTTATAGTTATGAAAAAATAAATTTATTTCATCATTCAAACTTTTATTGAAATTTAATTGCAAATTTTTTTTTTTATCAAATTCTTTGATTATTAAAATTTGTTATAATTCTTGAAATTTTTGAATAACCAAATCTTCTTGGTTTATAAAATTTATAATTTGATTTTCAAATTTCTAATATATTTAATTAAACTATTTCATGAATATATATTTATAAGTATCTTTTTCTATAATCTCTTTGCTTAGAAATTATTATTGATAATTTTAATGTATAAATATATATTTATTAAATTAACTGTTAATGAATTAGAATGAAAATTATAGCATAGCTAGCATTAATGAAGAAGAAATAGAAAATAATTTAAAAGACTTATTGGAAAGAGTTTTATTAAACATTGAGAAATATATAGAAACCAAAGAAGAATTAAATTAAGTAGAAGCTGAATTAAAAGACTATGAAAGTTTAGCTCATTTAGTTGGAATTATTAAAGCTGTTTTTACTAACCTAATGTTGAAAGTAGAAAAGAAAATATCGTAAGTAGTTAAATTAATTATTAACAAGCAAATTAGAAAAACAAGTAGATCCAAACCATTCAATAACTAAAAGTTTAAGGTCTGATGAAGAATATGAGAAGTTAGAGCAAACATTAATCAAATATGAAAGCGAAATTAGAAATCATATAAGAGTAATAATTATTTATACTATTAGATTGAATAATAACTTAAATTATATGCTGAGTCTATATAAAATAAATTAGATGAGAGTGAAACAAGTAGGGTTGAGCTATTAGAAACAACCAAAAAATTAATAAGCGTATTGATTTATAAAAATTATAGAATTTGAAAAGAGAAAATTAAACCTACCATGAAAGTTAATAGAGATTAAATATAGAAATTTCAAGCTTAAAATAAATAATAAATAATTTAGAAAAAGAGAATAGAAAGAAATCTTTAGATTTGAGTTAAAGAGATTACTTAAAAACTTGTACAAAAAAAAACCAATAACCAATTACTCAATAATTATAATTGTAAAGTAGATTATTTCTATTAATTTTAAGATCAAAGAAATTAAAAATCTTATTCTGAACATAAATTAACAACTTAAATTAATCAAACATCCAATACACTAGAAAGCCATGAAATACCAATTAAATCACAGTAATCTTTAAAATAAAATTATTACAATATCATTAATTATGTTTAATAAGGTAATAAGGCAGATGTGTTAAAAGTGATTTAACAAAAAGACTTTAGCAAAATTTATGGTTAAAAGTTGAAAAGTAAAAATAATTCACTCTCAACAATTCATGATCTTATTCAAAGTGTTTCAGTGTAAGATAGAAAAAAAGGAATCATTAGTTAACCTGTTTCAAAAAATAGCTCTTAAAATAATAGTTAAATCTAAAAATATAAAGGTATTATGGTAAAATATTTAGAAACATGTGATTAGAGTAGAAGTAAGAGTTCAAGAAGAGCAAACATAGGCACAAAGCAAATTTTAATAGAATCTCAGATAAAATTAACTAACTGAATAAAATATCATTTAGCAGATTTTGTGTATTCGTTAAAATATACTATACAAAAATTTGCATATTCTTGAATTTTAAAAATAAACTTAATGTTTTTTAGAGAATTAGATTATCCTTCATTTTGTTATTTTTTAGATTATTTATCATATTCCTTTGTAATATGATATTCCTTTATAACATAGTATATAAGTTCAATTCTTTAATCTTGTAATCTATCCTAAATTTTCATACCAATTTTCTTATATTTAACTTAAACTTTATCTCCGAGTTCGAATCTAAGCATGGTCAAAGGAAAGTACTATTAAATTTTAGCCTCTATCTTCTATTCTAATAATTTCAAATTTTGCTCTGGTATAAAAGTTGTAAATTTATTTTATATATCAGCTGATCTATAATCATATACTATCATTAATCTGATGACCGTAGATCTGCTTAAAAGAAATTACATTTTTACTAAAAAGTTATATTTTAAGTTTTATTAATTTTGAGTCAATAGGATAACAATATATTTCCAAGATTTTTGTAATAACATAATAATTTTTGATGAAAGATAGCCTCCAATTATTAGAAAAGAACCAAATCATATCTATTAATTAACTTCACTTTATTTTTAATCTTTTATTTTATATTTTACATATAAGTAATCTGTTACTATCAAATTAATGATAAAATACTAACACTAAGAATATTTTTTCTATGAATTCCTTAGGGTTAATTTTAAACAATCTATCATTTATCGCAGTTTAATTCGTTTAAGAGTTTATTCTAATTAAATTTTACTAAAATTTGGATGTATGACCCTAACAATTTGGATTAGTTATCGACAATTTTAATAGTAAAATAAAAGATTATTTAATGAAAAGATTTTACAAAAAAGCAAAAAGATTATAAATTACCATTATTATTATTAAGGAAACTTGACCTATTGTCATTAGTTAAAATATTGTTTCTTATTTTAATGAGTTTTCTAAAAAAAAGATATTTTGTATTTTGAATAACGTCTATATGATTTATTAATTATATAAAAATGAGATAGTAAACTTTAGGTTTTCTCTTTTCAAAGATAAATTTGAGTTAAAAATTTCTAACTTTAGAATTTTTATAGTTGTACAATTATCAAAAAATTTAATGTAATTATTAAATCTACCCATGTTTTAAAGATTGCATTTATAATAAAATGAATGAAAATTTAGATTAGAGCTTCACTCTATCATTAGTAATAAAGTTTGTTTCTAAAGTTATTAAGAAATCGAAATTAATTGATTTATGATTAATATAATAAATTGATAAATTATTAAAGTTCGATTGCTTTCAGTATAATATTGTTTGATTAATTTTATTTGAAAAAAATAGATGAACAAGAAACATCTAAAAATTAAATAAATAACTTCAAACTTTGAGAATGAGGTTTTGAAGTAAGATCATAGAAGACTATCATCTGATATTGAATAAATGCTATCATCTCCTGAAATCAAGAAGTTCGAAGCTTTTTTAAGAGAGTCGATGACCCATAAACAAAGACTTTCAGATAAATTTTCTTAGTTTACTCCAATTACTTAAAAATAGTAGGATTTATATTGTGAGGACGAACTTAAATGGAATCGCACAGAGTGAATATACCTATATTAAAATTAATTTTCCGTATTATCTAATTATATTTAAGTAATTATATTTTTGTAAATTCACATATTATTTAATGGCATAATAATAATTATAAAGGTATGATGCTGATGAAAACTTATCTAAATTTCTGAATAAAGAATTAGGCAAATCAATAAAGTTTTAAAAAAAACATGTAATAATAAAATTTACAAGATTAGGAGAAAGAACTTAATAATTTAATGGCTTATCAATAAATAATTTAGGATGAGAAATTAAAGAATGAAAATAAATTACACTAAATGTTTTACAAGGAGAAATTGATTGATAATTCTAAAAAATAAAAGGAAGATTTTGTAATAATTAATGTTATTGTGAGTTGAAAGAGCAAAAAGTGAATAAGGATCAGCAATTTTTGTATAAATAAAAAGAAAATGATTATATTAATGCTTTAGATGCAAGTTGGTGTTTTTATTAAGATTATTCTCCTTCAAAAGATATGAAACCATTAAAGGTAGATGCTGAAAGAGAGAAAGTTCTTCGATTTTTATTCAAATAACTTTAAACTACAACTGATAATGTTGAAAGAGCTTTAATAAAAAAGAAAATTAATAAATTTAGGGATTCTGAAGTATAAAACATATAATATTAAATAATAGATTTCTAAAAAGAAATTAGATTATATTGATCATAAAATAGGATATGCAAAATAAATCAGAAGTGAATCTCTCGATCGCTCTATTGATAAAATAAGAATGCATGACATGCATATAATTGATGTATAAGAAAAGAACAACCTAATAAATTAAGAGAAATAATCTTATTATAGTGATAAATTAAAATAAATTGAATAAAAGATTTAATTGATAGAAAAATAACAAAATCTTAATAAACTTAATAGATTAAATTTCGAATAATAAAAGGATGAATATCGTTAAGCAGTAAGATCTAATTCTTAAACTCTTTTGCATCAAAAGGAATTATTGAATTAGAACCATTTTAGTGAAAAAAGTTATAAATTAAATTTCTTAGTGGATCAGAAATAAAAGCTCCTAAAACAAAGATAAGAATTGCTAGATGCATTAAATTAGAAAAGAATTATTGCTAAACAATCTTTAGATGATATTAAATATCCACAAATAAACTCGAACAATTACAAGGCAACATATTTTTGAATTTACATATCTCAAGTAAATGAAATTAAATATCAAATTATTCAATATAATTATATAATTTTTAATTTTATAATTAAAATATATGCTTAAATCTCTTATAGGCTCACTATTATTAAAAAATTAGTTTTGGAATGTACAATGATGATGATGTATTTGATTGTGATAAAAATTTCACAGATGAAGAATTATCAGATACCATTATTCCTTAACCTTTAGATCAATGGCTCTTTTTAGTAATTTGTATAATTAATATGTAAATTAAGCTCCCTTGGCCTTTTTCCTTACATTACTAATTATATCGAGTTTTTTAAAATGTTCATAAACATGGAAAATGCCAGGTGATATCATTTTTTTCATTTCCTTGTCAGAAGGGATATTGTGCATCTATTGGTTTTCTACTGCTATCTATTATAATATTAATCAAGAAAATCCATAAAGTTCTGAAGTATTTTGTTAAATTAATTCTATCTTAAGTATTTTTGCTGGAACTGAAGAAATCACTTATAATGTCTTATTCTTTATATATGTAAGACTTTATTTTAAAGGCAAACTAACAAATGTTGCAAAACTTCCTTTTAAAATTCACTTTTTGGCTTGGATAACCATGATATCTGTGCCTCTTTTAACTATATTATTTGATAAAACTGGTTTAACATTGTTCGGAACATGTAGTTTTAAATATCCTCCTGGTTTTCCTTTGGCTGGTATTATTTTGGTTTTACTCTACTCAATATTAGCAATCTCGACGATTATATATTTTAACAAAGTTATTCCAAATGATAAAACATATAGATAATATAAAGGAAAAATGGTTAGATATTAATATAAGTACATTTCAGCTTAGTGTATAATTTGGATTACATAAGCATTTTGTTTTACTGCAGTTGGGTTAAATTGTACATATTTTCGTAAAGGATCTCTACTTATTTTTATATCAATTGGTAATTTTGCAAAACTTTGCACACCTATTGTGTTATCTATTTTAAGATATAGCGATCCAACAATTCTTAGATAGGTGTAATAATTATGGGGATATTTAAGGCAAAGAAAAAGAACTCATAATAACTCTATTGAATTATGTGAAAATTTTCTTTATAAATTTAGTGGAGGATCAAAGAAATGTTTTTGAAGATATAAATGAAAATTTAAAATTTGATTATGTTAACACAATAGAATAAGTAAAATTATCTCATAAGAAATCTACAGTTTTGTTATAGAAGATGATCAATCTAATTTAAAATAAAGAGAATCTGATTAATTGAATTAAACTGAATCTTTCATCAATAGGGATTTAAATATAATATAAGATGTATATTAATTAACTTAATCTGATTTTACTGAATAATAGATTTTTCAGGTTAATGATTTTTAATATAATTCTAACTAAAAAAATACTAAAATTAAGTTAATTGATTCTACTTTAACAATTTATGCACCAAAAGTTTTTGACTCTGATTTTACTAATCTATGGTGTATTCAAATTTTGTAGAAAAAATTAAAATAATTTTTAATTTTTTAAAGTTTGATGAGCCAATTTATTTTTAGGTTATGAGGGATGTAATGTAAATTCCACATATCTATAAGTTAAGAACTTATGATATCAAAGGATCTGCTCGAATCTAGTGTTTCTGTATCAGAAGATAAACTTAGAAAACATACCTTGAAAGACATTGAATTTGAACAAAAAATTTAATTTTTATTATTAAATTTTTAATAATCATCTTATTCAAATTAGTTATTGTTTTACTAAAAGTCTCAAACTCCACCATACATTTGAATGCTGCACTAGACACATCTTCATAAAATCCTGAATTTTATTCATCTAGATTTATAGAAAAAGTAGCTAAAGGGATAATTTGAAAATGATTAATTTTATGTATTTTTTATATTTGCTGTAATTATTAATACAAAATATTGATCAAACTAAGAATATGGAGAAGAATGATAATTCAATTTTATACTTTTCAAAATATTGAAAATAAAATATCAGATTTAGATAAATTAAATGTGTCTTATCAATATAATGCTATCGTTGAAGTCTTAAAGTCAAAAAAAAAATGTATTAGAATACTTCATAACTATAAATAGAAGTGATTTAGAATATCAATTCTCAACTTATAGCTTTTTATAGAGTAGAAATATAGATTAAAATATATTTGTGAAAGAGGTCTTTGTTTATTTCAAGAATTGTACTTCTAATAATTTAAATAATAATAAAAATTCAAAAAGGATAGCTGATCAATATGTATATAATTATTGGATGATATATATTTATAAGATTCAATAAAAAACTATAATTGAAGATGTAAATTTTTTAAATTAAATACAAACTTAGAATAAGAATCAGAAACCAAAAATATCAACAGTTTTAAAAAAATTAATTAAAAATTTAACGATTATATTATTTTCAATTTGTATAAAAGCAATAACTAAGATTTAATATAAATAGTAATACAAATCGAATTATCAATGGTGTAATCATATATTATCTAAAGCTTTGACCTTTTTACCATCTTTCCAGATACCTTCCTTAATTGTTCCATCAGGAAAGATATATTTACCTTTACCATGTTATTTTCCATCCTACCATTAACCTTCATATTTCTTTCCATCAGCCCATGTATATGTACCATAACCATCCTTACGATCTTATTTATATTCTCCTTCATATTTTCTACCATCCTTCCATGTATAAACTCCTTTACCATGCATACAATTATTCAACCATTAACCAGTATATCCTCTTCCATCAGCCCAAAAATATGTACCAAAACCTGTTATTTTATTATCGTACCATTCTCCTTCATAAAATGATCCATCTGGCCATTCATATTTTCCTTTTCCTTATTTCTTACCTTCAAAATACACTCCTGTATATTTTGAACCATCAAACCAAGTCTCTACACCATTACCATGTTATAAATCATTTTTCCATTCTCCCTCATACTTAGAACCATTTGCATGTGTATATATTCCATATCCGTTTGCTTTATCATTTTCCCATTAACCATCAAATGTATCTCCATCAATATGATAAAATCTTCCTTTACCATTTGCATGACTTTATTTCCATTCTCCTACATATTTTGCACCATCTGCCCAAGTCTGAGTACCCATACCTTCTCTATATGTACCTCTCCATTAACCTTCATACACTGCTCCACTTTTAAATTTATAAGCAGGACGATTCTCTAATTCAGCATATGAAGAATTTTTTGGTAAAGTAACTGCCTCAACTTATTCTCCTAAATAATTCTTTTTAGTATCCCTTTTGACAGAATTTTTTAATGTTTTCTTCTTTCTAACCAAATAACCTCTCCACATTTTTTAAATTTAAATTGCTGCCTTATTTTGTTTTTATGCTTTATTTTACACCTCTTCTGTTTCTGTTTCTTTTTTAGCTTCTTTTTATTATATTTTAGCATATTTTTATATTATGCTTTATTTAGAACTTGACTTCTTGCTTTTTAAACTGTTTGGATCAGATTTTGCGATCTAAAATTATAAGGAGTCATACAATAATTTCAGTGGCTACTTATTCTTTTAATTATTATTGGCATTAACATTGAGAAGCACATTAATTTCCCATTATATTGAAATTTAATATATATAAATTATAGGATTATATTATTTTTTTATTACATAAATGAACTTTCTTTAAATTAATACTCTTTTCTATATTTAATTATTATTGATTTATTTATCTAAGCAATATCCGCTTTAATTCATTTAGATTTTAGTATTCTATTTTTAAATGAAATTAAAATTATGAAAAAAAAGAGATTATTAATTGACTAGTTTTAATTCAAACTTTTTGATGTATTTGAAATTTTTTGTTTCTAAAATTCTTATTATATATTTTTAATTGAAAAATTTTCTTTCTAATTTCAATAATATATCTAATTTTTTTGTTCAAGCAAAACAAATTATATCTTTATTCTTAAATTTTATGATAAAAAAAATTTTGATTTTAATTAATCTTTGAATAATTGAAACAACTATTTAAGTGAGATTTTGCAATTATTTTTTTTTCTCTAATGATTAATCATATTATTTTACTGATTAAAAAATTCTTTAAAAATCTTGTATCATAAATTATTATCAATTTTAAATAAGATGTAGAACTTGCATTATTAGAAAGTTAAAAATTAAATTTTATGACTATTTTAATAAATACAATAATTTTAAAGAATAATCAATATAATTTACTCTAATATTTAAGCAAAAGCTAAGGAATTCGTATCTAGGATCTTAATTAAGTTACTCTATTAGATAATTCCCTAAGAACATTTACCTTCCATATATGAAATTATTAATTATGGTGAATTTATTATTAAATATGGGAAGAAGATAAATTTGGGCCTTTGCAATTCTGCAAGTTAAGAATTTATATAAATTGGACCTTTGAGTTTTCTAGTAAACATATATTTCTATTGTTTTTTGTAGCAAATGAATAATCAACATACTTAAATAATTAATCAGTAGATGATTTTAAATTTGCATATAAAAGTTGTATTCATATTATAATTATTGGGTTAAAATGATGGAAAATGTGCAAAGGGAATCTGAATGCATTTATCTTAATTTTTTAAGCAAGAAAATAGAATTTAACTAATAATTTGAGGATCAACAAAGACAAATAGAGCAGAATAAGAAAAAATAAGAACAAAAGTTGTCAATCATTTTGAATTTATGAATAATAATAATCATTATTATTAGTAAATAAATAATTTCTTAGGTATTCCAGTTTATTATGATTGGCAATGGAATTAAGGCAAAATCAAATCTTTTATTATTATAAAATCCATGGGACATGTAATTCATAAGATCAAATAAGAAATAATTAATGTAAAATAAACATTCATTGATGTATTGAATTTCAGCTAATATTGTTTAAGTCAATCAAAATTAATTTAACATGTAATTATTAGATACTGAAGATTAAGAAATATACAAAGCTCAAACAAAAGGTATGACGGAGTAATGATTGGAGCTTTAATAGTTTTTGACATTACCAATTTACACTCTAATAATTTAGTATAGAATCTTTTGATGTACTGCAAGAATGAATCTAACATATAAGAGATTGCTTGAAACTTTCTCTTCAAGTTATTATTAATAGATAGCAATAATGGGAATTTTAACATAAAATTATATCAGTTTAAATGCTTTAAAATTTTGTAAAATAATAGGATTAGAATATATTGAGACTTATCAGAATTAAATGAAGCTTTATATTAATAAAATTTAGAATTAACTTTAATAAAACAATTGATGGAAATATAATAAAATGTAAATTAGTAACTTTTGAAAAAGAGTAATGTAAGCTAATATATTTAGTAATAAATTGGTTTATGCATTTTTTGTAAATACCTACTAAAATATTTCTACCTTCAAAAATAGAATAATAGAATAGCTCATATGAAATCAATAATCAAAAATAACATAAAATAAAATATGTATAAATACATAATTTGTTTAAATATTTTCAAATTAAACAATTTAAAAAAGGATAAGATTGTGTGTCTCTTCTTCTATATAATTATATATATATAATATATCATATCCAACTCAGAGGTTTTCAACATTACCACCTTCATCTTCAAGTTCTGAGGTCCACAATGTTAAATTATCTCTAATGAGTTACATAATGGTTGTGGCATCCTTATATTAATCTTCTTAGATTTATTCAATATCGGCAATGGCATCATCGAAAGCCTAAAGATATTAATTAAATATAATTACTGATTTAGCTAATTAACAAGCCTTGGCGGCATCATTTAAAACTTCATAATAGAAAACGGAGAAATTCAAAGCAAGTCCTAATCTAATTGGGTTTGTTGTCTTTAATTCAGAGTTAGCAACTTAAGAAGCAGCTTAATAGGCAGCAAGTGCACCATCAGCAGCTTTCTTATGTTGATCTCCTGTAGCATATTCAGAAATGTATCTGTGATAATCTCCTTTCATCTTGTGGAAGAACACTTTGGCTTCTGGGGTTGAAGCTGTTTTGATTAAATGGCTATCGATCAAATTAAGAATATCATTGCAATATTGATTTAGCTCTTCTTCAATCTTCTTCTTATAGCTTCTGATCAAAACAAGATTCTTTTATGATGCTGGTTAAGATTAAGCCTATGAAAAATTATTTATTTTTATACCTTTCCTTCTTCTTTGTTTTCAATACTTGATAAAACTCTCCAAGCTGTTCTTCTTCCACCAATGCTATTTTTATAAGCAACAGAGAGAAGATTTCTTTCCTCAACTGACAATTCTTAACCATTCTCTACAACTTATTTGATGTAATTGACCATATCTTCAAATCTCTCTGTTTATTCTGTCAATTTTGTCATATAGATGAGTTCTTCTCTAGTGCTCATTTTGGATATTTAAAATTTAAATTTTTTAATTATTTCTAGAAATTAAGAAGTCCCTTAAATATCATAATTCGTACTAAATCCTAAATAATTTTAAATAAAAATAAATAGTATTAATGTATTTCTTTGAAAAACTCATAAATTATTGTCTTTTCATCATTCAAAAACTTATATTCATATTCCTCTTCCATTCTCTAAATCTCTATTACTATATTTTTATTAATATCTTTGCATTATGTATACATTCTATTACAAAATTTATAAATATTTTTTATTTGATCACATTTACTTACTATATATAAAAGTAATTGTTACTAAAATCATTATTACCAATTCTATTTGAGATATTTAGTCATTTTATATTAACTTTCAAATTCGATTTTCAATGCTTATAGATGATTTATAAAATTATATTAGTATATAAAATTGTAATTAATCATCATCAATAAAATGTATTTAAATCATTTAAATCAATATTAGTATACTTTTAAACTTATTAAATAATATTATTGATCTCCTATTAGATATTTTAAACTCCGAAAGTGAGAAATATAACTGTTTATTAAGATAATAAATTTAATAAAATGGAATAATTTAATGGAAAACCTTAAGTATTAAATAAATCTATACTTTAGGATAATATTCTAATCACATAACCATTAACTAAATAGAAATATCCAGCTTTATTTCATGATGAGAAGTTTGGAAAAGATTTTGAATCCAATTATTCAAAGCTTTAAGAAATTATGGATGTAAATATAATTTACAACCTTAGAACTTGTAAGGAAAGGTTGAATAAATAGTAAAAAGTTAAGAAGATGATTTTATGAAAGCATATAAAGACCAGATGAATGAATTACAAATAGATTTGAAAGCTATGAAAAGAAAAATTGATGAAGAGTCATTAAAATAAAAAGCTGATGAAAAAAAAAGAATTTTAGAAGAAGAAAGAGATTATTTTAGATAAGAAGCTCTCAGGTTAGATAATTTAAATAAGGAGCAATTGAGAACAATTGAAGAATTAAAGTTCAAATTAAAAATTACAATAGAAGAAAAAAATTATTATGAAGGTTTTGTTATAGGTACATTTTACTTGCTATGTTTAAGATTCAAAAAAAGAAAATAAAGCATTAAAGTTTGAACTCTTATAATTATATAAATAAAAAATGGAAGATTAAAAAACATTAAATCGAATACAATAACAATCATAAACTTAGTAAATTTCTAAATTAAATTCGAAAAAACAATCTGATAATAGGCCATAAACATAAGAAGGAATCAGATCAGAAGGAAATTTATTTATTAAGGATGATTTTAATTCTGAATTTTTAAAGAGAGAGTAATCTTCAAAAGCAGGATTAAGATCGCAACTATCAACTAAAAATAATGATTAAGCATCAACATAGTTTGATTTTTTTAGGCGAGAAATTTCTGCTCAATAACAAAGTAGATTTCATCCTGAAAATTAAATGGTATTCAATATAAATACTTATAGATAGAAGAAAGAAATAATTAAATTGCTGAATTAAAGATATTGTTATAAAAAGAAAAGAATTTGTGTCAATAATTAAAGTGTGAACTATAAAGACAAAATTCTTAAAGGGGAGAACTTGAAGTAGTGTTGTTAGATTGTGTAAATTAGATTAAGAAAGATATAGCAGCTAGACAAACAGTATAAAAATAAGCATTTTTGGGTGGAAGTAACAAAACACCCAAATCTTCTGAGTAAATTGCTTTTGAAGATATAGATTACCGATAATTTACGCATTAAGATAAAAAGTAATTATTATTTTTTATTTATAAAAGAGTACTACTCAAAAAATTTTTAAGTTCGGAATAATTTTTAGATTAAATATATTAACTTACATTCAACAGTCAAATGGCAAGTACATCTTAATTGAAGCTTAATGAAAAATGGAAATAGGATGCAAATGATGCTACTAAGAAATTTAATAATTTTAAGATATATAAATTTAGGAATATTACTAGCTAACGTATTTTATTATTTGAATTTAGCTATTGTAAAATAGGTGATACCAAAATAAGAGTAAAACATTTTAACAGAACTCTAAGACAAAGTTGAGTAAGGATAAGAATTAGTGGATCAGATTGTACAAAATTGATTCTTATTATCGATGATTATCATATTTTCAAATATCAAGACTCATTTATTAAAATAACTATCTATTAATTCTATTAAAAGGTTTTTGATGTTTTTTATAAATAACTCATAAATCAAATAATTATTTAAATCTTGCTAAAAAACTACTAATTTTATGTATTTTTAATTTAAACCATGCCAACTCTACTTAATATTAAAAGATCATAAAATGCTTTTGGTTTGTTACTTTAGTATTTTTCACAAATTTCAAAAAACTTCATATAAATAATATTAATACTTTATTTGAACTTAATGTACTATTTTTTCCATAAGCAATATGAAGATCTTCTATTAGATTTAAATAAATTTATGAATTATCTTCTTTTTTGTTTAATTTTTGAGGAGTTTGGGAAAAATCAAGATTGGCAAATTCTGATATACTTTATTTAATTTAGGAATTTTCGCCGAAATTTTGTGCAACTACTTTTTTATGATCTAAATCTGTTGTCAAGTTATCAAAAATTAAAATATTATTTTCATTTTAAATGTTTCTACTTAAAATTATTTTTACTTCTAATGAGAATCTTAACAAAATGATATCTTATTAATTAAACCTATTAATTCATCTTCATGTCTCCAAAATTCTGGTTCAAGTTATAAATAGTTTATTTCTAAACTTAGTTCATTAATTTTTTCTTTATGCCTCATAAATGTCTTTAGATTATTTTTAAATACTTCATCTGTGTCTTCTTTTATTTTAGAATCTAGCTCAGGTGTTTTTTTTAATAAAGACATTTTTGATTTTCTATTTCTTTTTTCAATTTCTTTATTATCCTTATTATAATTCTTTTTGTTTTATTTTTTAACAATTTTACTTGTATTTTACTTTTATGATATTTCTGGATATTCAATAATTGGATTCTCAGTTTAACTTACTTCTTCAACTAAATTATAATCATCTTCTTTAATCTCCTATTCTTAATTATTAAAATTATAAACAAGTTGTTGCTTCGATTAATCTATATTATTTGAATTCCTTTTAAATCTTAATTCTTATTTTTTTTTGTTCAATATATCAGATAAAGAGCATTTATAAATTTATGATAAGTCTTTAACAATACTATCAATTTCATATTCTGTTTATTAATTATTATTTCTTTTAAGTAATTGTTGCATATTCATTGAAGATTTTTACTGTTCGACTAATTATAATTTTTCTGCTGCAATAATGTTTTTTGGATTTTCTTTAAAACTAAATTAAGGTTCATTATCAAATGAATCCTTTTCTTTCATTTGCTTAATTTTATCTTTATCTATTGTCTTTTTTTTATTTTGCTTTTTCTATTATTATTCATCAAATTAATCAATTAGAGAGTTTTAGAGTATTTCAATATCTTTTTTCAAATATTAGTGTTATTTTAGATAAATAATAGCCAGTTCTGATAAATATTAGCTGCATTCTCTAAAGTTTTATTCAATTTAGAATTATAATTAACATTGTTTAACTAATTTCATTAAATTCATTTACGAAGCTTATTATTTTGTTATTTTAGTATTGGTATGAATTAATTATAGAACTTTAGTCTGATCACTTTATTGAGGCTCTTCTTCGATCATATTAAAAATAAAAATAATATTTAAATTTCTCGAATTATAAGGAGGTAATTCGTTAATATTATTAAAAATTATAAGAAATGAGTGAATCTTCATGTACTTTTGACGCATGCTGTGATAGAGGTTATCTGAGTTAAGGAAAATGTATTTGTGATTATGGATTCTTTGGTGATTATTGTGAGTCAAAAATATCTGAAATTTTCACTCCCTAATACTATATTTTCATCGGCTTATTTTGTATAGTGTTTTTATACACATTAATAAATGCAAGTTATTAACTTTATCATAAAATATTTGATAAAAATCTTACTATTGAAGAGAAGTAAAAGAAAAATTGAAATAGATCTTAGAAATCAATTAAGCTATTAGTTGCAACACCGGTAAACATAATTTTAACATTATCTTGCTTGCTCAGCTTAGTAAAGTTACTTTGGTTAATATTAGATCCACTTTAAGTTTATGTAAATTTTTATGATATAAAAGTAAGGTAGAACTATTGTATTTGAACATGTTTTAAATGATATTTCTTATACAATTTTATTGTATATATATGGATATATACTAATTACTTGGTATACTATGTATGCTGAAATAAGTTATTATTTATCAAATCAAGTAAATAAATAATTAATTTTTAGAATAACAATGAAAATAATTAGAAAAATGAAAGCAATCCATTAATTTATAAACATTATAAAAAAGTAGTGAAGCTAAGATTATTTTTAGTTTTACTTATTTAGATTGCAGTAAGTATATTTACAGGTAGAAATTGAATTCAATATTTATAGGATTAAGACTGGAGATTGATTATCCTCATTTTGCTATGATATGTTATTCTTTTCTCCTCATTAATTTTTTTATATTCATTTTTGAATTTGCTCTATATGGGATAAAACTACAAAATTGTATACGTTAGTAATTTAAGTAATTTTAACAAGAAAAAAAAAAGAAAATAAAGAATTTGATCACCATGAAAGAAGAATTATAACAATAATTAGAACAAATAGAAGCAGATGTATCATTTTAATAGAATAACTAAATTTAAAAAATAGAAATTTCTCCATCGATAAAATCTTCAAGAAGACCCAGCGAAGATCTACCTTAGGTTATAGTATCTGTTCTAAATAATCAAAAGGATAGATAAAGAAAAAAAAATGTTACATTCTGTAAAAATAGTTCAAGCTTTATGTATTATAGATAAGGGAGCCATCAAAATATTAATACAAACAATGAGATTAAAGAAGTTATTGCAGAGTAAGTAGAAATGAATGAGGGAGGAACTAATATAGTTTAAAATATCAATAATGAAAGTTGTTGTTTAGATGAATCTATAAAAGAAATAGATTGGATTTGTGATAAATAAGATTAAGAAATAATTAAAAATGCCATATAAAGAAAACTTGAAATTGTAAGGGATGCAAAAGAAAAAGTTCATTGCGATCAAGTTTAAATAGTTATACCTCAAAAATTAAATAATTAAAAGCAAATAGAAATAAGCAATTTAAGTGATTAAAGTTAAGATTAAATTTACACTCAAATAGGATAATAAATAGATGCTTTTGAATAATAGAAAGATTTAGAAGATCAATAATTATAATAAAAATCTAGTAGTTTTGATGCTGACAAAAATATACTTAAAAAAATAATGCTTTTAGTGTTATTAGGAATAATTTATGAAATTATGTTTGGAATAATGAGCATAATTGCTCTGATTAGTGAAGCAATATATTCAACCCCAATAGGAACTATTATTTATTTATATATTTCCTGTACACTTTAGTTCTTGTCATTATTTAACGTACTAAAATTATTCAAAGACTTTCGTACTCAATAAAGTTAAAATTTTATATGGATTTAAAAAATTGGAAGCAAAAAGACTGACTTAAATTAAAATTATTCTTTCATAATACCATAAGAATACAAATAAGAAGATGATATGTTAAGAAAGTTTGAAAGCAGAATAAATTTGATCACTTTATATTGATAATATTCTTATAAAATTTTACTAATTTAATATTTTCAAATATTTTTCAATAATTCATATACAATAATAATCTAAAAATTCAAAAAATCAATTTCGCTTAAAATTAGAATCTTTAAAGAAATCTGTTCTAACTAATTTGATTAATTTCTAAATAACATTAATAAATATACTTCTCTCAATTCTTATTCTGTGATATCATTTCTTTCATATTAATCAAAATATGATGTTAGGAAATCATCTTGAGCAATAATAAATTCTTTTAATTGAATTTTTTCTTTTTCTGTTATGAACTTATTTTTAAATAACTCAGTTGTAAAATATAGTTATTTTGCTGGCTATCTTTATAATTGTTCCATTTAATATATTTAATAATTATATAATAATTTAATTCTTCATTCTTTTTGTTAATTGATATTCTCTTCTCCTAATAAATTCTTTTCT
The DNA here is from genome assembly GCA_905182985.1 of Paramecium sonneborni. Taxonomy (NCBI): domain Eukaryota; phylum Ciliophora; class Oligohymenophorea; order Peniculida; family Parameciidae; genus Paramecium; species Paramecium sonneborni. Next base: position 451,076 of record CAJJDN010000054.1, read on the forward strand.
TAATCTTAGTTTTATTAGTTTAGTGTTTAATCGAATTAGGATTAAAATTCTTCCTAGAATTTAGTGTTTGACTCTTGAATTTCTGAGTTCGTTTATATTTATACATCTTTTTTATTATCTTTTGATTAATCAGATTCCTCGGGTATTTGATCAGATTATTATTACTATAATTCATTTATAACATCTTTTCTTAGAGTTTAACTTCTATATTATTCGATAGTTTAAACTAGAATATCCAATTTAGTATGTATATCTATAAAGATTTTTGTTACTGTTTTATTTCTTCTAATAACAATATCTGGCTCAGGATTTTCAGTGGGAGTTAAATTGGTCAAAGCTTTTAAAAATTATTAGGCCTGATGATTATTAATTTATTTATACTTCATTTATATCTGAATTTAAATTTTCGAAGGATGAATCATCTTCATTATCATCCTAATATGTTCGAAGTAATAACTTTTTGTATGCACCTTCTAAAAAGTTTTAGTTATAACTCTATCTTTTTCCCAATATATCTTATTCTCTAAGAATGTTATAAATATTTATACATTTTCCATTTATCTAATTAATAACCATCAATTATGAATGTTTAATGTATCAATCCATGATAGTATAATTATTAAACTAATATTGTAAGATACAATGGCAATTTATCCTCCTTTGAATTTAAGAATTCAATACTAAAATCTGGAGCAGATAATAAGTTTTCATTTAGTTTTCTCATTTGATTAAAACTCAAAGGTAAAAATGTTGTTTGAATATATTGAATTACTTAGGTTTTCATTTCCTTTGCTAATTCTCTTATATTAAAAATTCCATCTATTTAATAAGGAAATTAAATTGTTTATTATTTATTGAATAAAGACAACAAGGCAATCAATGGTCTATAGATACTAATATCGATTTATTCTTATTATAATGCTTCATCTACTTTCTCCCACTAAATTGCTTGGATTATAGCTTCAATTAAATTTTAAACTTTAAAAAATAGAGTTCCTTTCAAAGTTTGTAAATTTAAAACTGTGTATATATTTTTGGCTAAATCTCTAGCTAATAATTATTCAAACATTTCTCTCTTAAATACTATTGGCCATGCTTGCTTTACTCTAAATATATTTATATTTTTATATACTATTCTTTAAACCATCCGCAAACTTATCTAATTTTAAATAATTCCAAAGCACTTAAAAACGGAAATATGTGTCTTGTAAGAATTATCGAAGGCATCATTTTCAAAATAGAAGTTCCATTTAAATGTCTAATGTGATCAGTATCATCACTTTTTATTTCTACTGTATAATTTTTACTTAACTTAAAAACCAAACTATTTTTTTAATCATTATAGTTCTATAATTAATTAAGGTTTAAAGTATTTAAAGTCATGATGCCAAAAATATCTTAACATGAAATCTAAAATAATAATAATAAAAATAATACAGGTTTATTATCTTCTTCTTCTTCATCTTCATTTTATTTTAATTATTTTAAGATTTATTATTATTATATTTTTAATTCTTATTATTTTTGAGCCAATTCTCTACTTTTTACAAGAAGTGCATCTCTTTATTCTGTTAATTTTTCAATTTATTCTCTACTTCTCTAAATTGAATTCTTTAATGATTCAACATTTTATTCTAACTAATCTTAAGTAAATTATTATTATTCATCTTATTATTCAACTTATTAAATTTTTTAATCTATTTCATCTTCTTGATTTTAAAGAGCTGTTTTATTTTATTCTATTTATAATTAAAATTCTTCTACTTCTTATTATTATTTCTAAAGTAATTCTCCTAATTTTTATTCATTTTAATCTATTTATTATTCTAATANATGTTGTTTGAATATATTGAATTACTTAGGTTTTCATTTCCTTTGCTAATTCTCTTATATTAAAAATTCCATCTATTTAATAAGGAAATTAAATTGTTTATTATTTATTGAATAAAGACAACAAGGCAATCAATGGTCTATAGATACTAATATCGATTTATTCTTATTATAATGCTTCATCTACTTTCTCCCACTAAATTGCTTGGATTATAGCTTCAATTAAATTTTAAACTTTAAAAAATAGAGTTCCTTTCAAAGTTTGTAAATTTAAAACTGTGTATATATTTTTGGCTAAATCTCTAGCTAATAATTATTCAAACATTTCTCTCTTAAATACTATTGGCCATGCTTGCTTTACTCTAAATATATTTATATTTTTATATACTATTCTTTAAACCATCCGCAAACTTATCTAATTTTAAATAATTCCAAAGCACTTAAAAACGGAAATATGTGTCTTGTAAGAATTATCGAAGGCATCATTTTCAAAATAGAAGTTCCATTTAAATGTCTAATGTGATCAGTATCATCACTTTTTATTTCTACTGTATAATTTTTACTTAACTTAAAAACCAAACTATTTTTTTAATCATTATAGTTCTATAATTAATTAAGGTTTAAAGTATTTAAAGTCATGATGCCAAAAATATCTTAACATGAAATCTAAAATAATAATAATAAAAATAATACAGGTTTATTATCTTCTTCTTCTTCATCTTCATTTTATTTTAATTATTTTAAGATTTATTATTATTATATTTTTAATTCTTATTATTTTTGAGCCAATTCTCTACTTTTTACAAGAAGTGCATCTCTTTATTCTGTTAATTTTTCAATTTATTCTCTACTTCTCTAAATTGAATTCTTTAATGATTCAACATTTTATTCTAACTAATCTTAAGTAAATTATTATTATTCATCTTATTATTCAACTTATTAAATTTTTTAATCTATTTCATCTTCTTGATTTTAAAGAGCTGTTTTATTTTATTCTATTTATAATTAAAATTCTTCTACTTCTTATTATTATTTCTAAAGTAATTCTCCTAATTTTTATTCATTTTAATCTATTTATTATTCTAATACTTCTTCTTTATTTTTTGATATTTCTGATTCGTTTATATCATTTTTATCATTTAAATTATTTTCAATATTTATAACATTTTCATTATTGTTATTATTATTTAAATTTTCGATATTTTCTTTCTGTTCTAAATTTTATTATAAAATTTCTTAGTCTTATTATTGTTACAAATCCTATTATTCCTACTCTATAGTTTTATCTACATTATTTTCTAATTATTATTCTTATTATTCAGAATCATGTTAATTACACAAACACGAAATAGCCTCATCTCCAATTCCATCTTTTGTAATATAAATACTTTTATTTTTGCTTTTTAGAATTCTCATAATTTTTTCTAGTTAATTTAAATTAACTTTTTAATTTAATTCATCATAACTTTTCATCACATGATTAATTAGAATTTCTAAATCAGATCTTTTTTTTTAGTATAATTATTCAATTACTTCCTTCAAACTATGGGGATCTGTAACATCATCAAATTCACTTTTTCTTGCAATCTATAATAAATCACAAAGACTTTCCAAAGGATCCTTTTATAATAATACTTAATTATCAATGTTATTTATTATTCCTGCTAAATTGTGAATACTATCTTAAAAATTTGATGTCGAGGAATCCTATTAATTCGTTTGGTTTGCATTCAATTCTTAAGATCCTTAATTTAAAGTGTTTTCATTATTTTCATTTTCATTTTTAGTTGTACCTTAATTATTTTTTTCTTCACTAATGATTTGAGGTTAATCATTTTGATTTTAAATCTAATTTAATTCTCCAGCTTATTCTTTCTATTCTATCTCTGCCTAATTTAAAGAATTTTAAGTTTCATTAATTTATTATATTTATTCATCTTAATTCTCTTCCTTTGGGGTATCTTAATCCATTTAGATTAAATAATTTATTAAAAATATATTAATGATTATTCAATTTCTATTATAAAAAATTAGAATTAAATTAATAAACTTCACCTTATAAAATAAATCAGAAGAATAAAATCAACTGTCTATAAAATATATTCATATTAAATAGAAATAATATGAAAATAAGAAATTTATGAATCTATAATACGTAATTTTAGTCCATTCATTAATGAAATTGAAGATAAAATCATACAAATCTTTTTTAATATAACTATAAAAATCCAGCATCAAAATTGATACCAGCCTTTTTAATACAATTTATTAAATCACATATATCTATTCTTAACTTAAAGTCTTATTTTAACACAATAAAAGATAGTTAGAATTTTCAATTATATTTAAAAGAGAAAAGATAATTATAAAGATTTATAGAAGTCTTTAATTTCTTCTAATTTTTTTCCATTTAATTAAAGAAAAAAAACTAAGAAAAATATAAATAAAAATGAAACTTTTATTTTATATTTTGTTAAAATAACAAGAATAATACAAAATAATTATCTGGAAAATAGTATTAATGATTATTAGTAAGATTCGTATGTTGTTGCTTCTATAAATAATAATATATTATTTATTTAATCAATACTATAATAATTAGAGATCAAAAAACATTTTAAATAGAAGCACATTATTTTCATACATGATTGTTTTATCTAATTTGAAAGGAATAAAGATAAAATATATATGCAAGAAATTTAATTGATAGAACATAAGACATATGCAAATTTTATGGAATCAAAATATGTATTAACAATTAGATTTATATTCAGAACAAGGATCTTAAGTAGAAGATAGAGAGAGGTTATATTTAAAAATTGTTGAGATTTCTATTATTTACAATTAAAGATAATAAAGATTGAAATTGTTTTAGAAATAAATTAAGAAGAATAATAAGCAATATAGATATATTCTCAAGTATTTTGTTAAAGGATAAACAAATCTAATTTTGATTATTGATTTTAGCTTGTTCCTATATTGAATGATATATATTATAAATAATTTAATGAAATTATTAAAAGCAATAGATTTATATGGTAAAATTCCTAAAGGATTGGCAGAGCCAACAAGTTCAGGAGCTGTGGTGTCAATTATAACATTAATATTTTTGGGATTAATGATTATGAATGAAATGATTGTATTAAAAATTAGCAATAAATTATATAGGAATATGTTACAATAGATGTTCAATCAGAAATCATCGTGGATCAATAATTATCTAAGGATAGAGTTTAAGTGAATTTTGATATAAAGTTTGTTAGAGCTCCATGTGACTTTATAGAATTAGATTAATAAGATGCAATGGGATAGAGTTTATCATAATAATTCATTGAATTAAAATATTACAGATTAGATTCAAGTGAAAGAAGGATTGGCGAATATGTAAAAATTGAAATAAAAAATAATATAGATAAGAAATAATAACAATTGGGTTGTGATTGAAGATGCAAGAACAGCAGTAGGTGAAAAGTAAGGATGTGAAGTGGTCGGAAATTTAAAAGTTAATAGAGTTAGAGGAAAGATATCATTTGGACCTCATCGATCTCATTCTTATATTGGTGCAGTTGGAAATGTTCATCTTCCATTAGATTATTCTCATAAATTTATATAATTTACATTTGGAGATGAAAATGCACTTAAAAAAGTTAAAAGCTTGTTTAAATAAGGTTAATTAGAATCTTTGGCTGGTACTCAAAGAATTAAGAAATATGAATTAGCAAGTTAATCAGTATTTTTATAGATATAATACATTTTAGATGTAACATGAACACTTTATAAACATTATCCCTACTCATTACACATTATTAAACAAATAAACATATTCAGTTTTTTAATATACAGCCAATCACAATGAAGTTAGATCACACAATTATCCCAGTGCTCAATTAAGGTATTTTTATTTATATTATTCAGATATGATTTTGCTCCAACTACTGTTACATATTGGTAAACTAAAGAGGATATATTACATTTCTTAGTCCAAGTTTGTGCTGTGATTGGGGGTATATTCACAGTATCAAGCATGATTGAAGCTAGTGTATATAAAGTTATGAGAAGTGTATTAAAAGTTGAATGATTATTATATTATTTAGATTTAATTCAATATATATATATATCATTCAGAAATTAATATATATATATTTTAGATGATCTAATTGTTTCTGTTTTACTATTTTTGATTTTAGAAAAAATATCAAACCTATGAGGCATATTAACTCATAATCTCTATTAATGTAGTAATTAATTTTAAATTATATCAGAACTTATATTAAACTTCAATAAAATAATTAAAGCATTATCTTTAGATTTTAAAAATTAAGTAAGTTTCTTACCCTATAAATATTAAAAAAACAATTAATTAAAAAGTTTAGTCTAAAATTTGTTTGAAATAAATTAAAATTATTAAATGTACAATATTATAATAATATTATTAATATCAAATAAAAATGCATTTTTCTAAATCAATTAATGGCATATATTCGAGTTGTTGTTTATATTACTTAAAAGCATAGACATCTAATTAAAATTGGCGTTTTTCTAATTCAACTTAATAATCTAAGATAAAAGACCAACTATTTTTCTTAAATAGATCAATAAATTCTTCTTTTGTTATTCCTTAAATTACTTTTGTGGCTGCATTTAAAAGTGCAACAGTAGCACCAATTATTTATTTTAACTATTAAACGTGAAGCCCTTAGAATCGTATCTTTATATCCTTCCAAATTTCCATATATTTCTAAAATCCTAAAATAGAATCTAATTATACTATCCTAAAACTCTTAATTTTATATTTCTTAATTATTCATTCCTTATTAGTCTTCTGAACAACATTGGAAAAACTTTAACAATTTTTTGTCTGTAACCTAGAATTTAACAATATATTCGCAATTCTAAACTAAATGATATAAAACAGTCCAACATCCATTTTTTATAAAATTAAATAATGATAAAGTCAACAATTCTTGATTCTTAATTTAATTAGTATTCAAAAATAAAAATTCGTAAAGGTAATACTTTTTGAATGCCTAATCAAATATGAGTGAAGCATCTATTGAGATTTATTTTGTATATTATGACATCTTATATAATGTTCTACACAATAAATCTGAGTGATAATTTATAATATATCCCATATTTTAATAATCTAGATTCTTCTTTTTGAAATGCTCAACATAAAATTTGGTTCTGCTTCTGAAATCTAAAAATAAAAGATGACCGTAATAACTAATTATAAAATCTTAATAAGTTCCTGAAGTAATAGGCAAAACTTTCACTCTATATTAAATATCAACAATTTCTTATGATATCTTTGCTATGTTTTCATAATTAAAAATAAAGTCTAACAATTCTAATGAAATTTAATAAACTTCATAATTAACTTCATTATCCATAAATTATGCTATGTAATATAAGATTAATTAAAATAAATTAATAATCCTTTATTTAGAAAGATGTTTTAAATAATCATCTGCAAACTGGTTTTTAGTCAACAAGAAATAAAGCAAACCCATGAATTCTTAGACTCCTTTATTATCATGAGCTTTGCTTGTAATGAAATTTGTATCATAAATAAGGGATTGTTGCATATTTTCAACCAACAAATCAAAAGAATAATCAAGTAGGTTAGTTTCTATTACAATTTTTCTAAATTTATTATCATCATATTCAAATGAGAAGATTAAATTCAAAATTTATGCACTAAGTATTGCCATAAATCTACATGTTTTTTATTGATATAATAAATTATCTTAAAACCAAAAATAAGCATGTTTATGAAATAGAATGACTGCCCAAAGAGATGCAAACATTTCAGCATGATCTTCAAAAGCCAAATATTTTAATGCTTAACTTGATTTTGGTTCTTATAGATATAATTATTCCTCTAAGCAGGCAAGCAAACAACTTAAAACTAAGACTCTATTTTCATAATATTATTTTTAATCATTTGGATACTTGGTTAAAGTAGCTAAACCTCTCCAAATATTTTCTAATTTCAATTTGATATCTTTATCAAGCCATTATTTTAATAAAGATTTCAATCTAGGATCATTCTCCAAATTAAATGTATCTCTTCCTTATATTGTAAATCCAGGTTTAAATAATAAAGTCATTAGATTATCTATAATTCTAAACATTCTTGGTTAAGCTAAATTAGCAGCTTCAAATGGTTCTAAATCTTCATCTGCTTTTACAACTGTAATTCTATTAATTACTTCAACTTCAACTTAAGAATTATTAGAAATGATTAATTAATGATTTTCTGCCAATAATATTGGAATAAAAATTGTTAAATTTTTTAAGGTGTTCTAAATAACCTTATTATTTTCATGTTTCATTCTCTCAATAAGTAATTCGAATAGTTATGGAAATTTTTCATGTTTAATAACATCTCTAGCCTCAATAGGTAAAATTGGAGGTGAATCCTAACCTAAAAAGAGTGTTAATTTCACTTGAAATTCCTATAATTTTATATGCATTTTTAGGATACATTATCACTTCCAACATTAAATAAGGCTTTCATAGGCTACGTTTATTATTGACCCATAATAATTAATATAATATTTAATATAATATATTTCAATTTTCAACCTTAGTTTCCAATTTTTCTTTTTTATTTTATTGTTTTTCTATTGTTTAAGGCTAATTTTATTCCAAGGCTTTGATTTCTTTTTCAATTTAAATTTTGTTGGTATCTAAATAATATTTAATATCTTCCACTATAGATTTAAATTTTAAGAATTGAGGAGTTTGATATTTATGAATGGTGTCAATTTATGCAATTTATTATTCTAAGAATGAATATTTAGTACAATTAAAGATTGGATATAACCTAAGTCGATGAATTTCTTTCTATTCATAAACTTAAACAATCATTTCATAAACTACTTTTGCTTCAGATACTTCTTAAGGTTAGAGATCTAAATTAAAACATTGAAAGAAATCTTCTAAATTAACTTATTCTCCATTTAATTTAACAGGACTGTATCCTTTCTTAATCATTTCTTCATTTAATAAATTATGAATGTATGAATCATTTTCTATATAGGTTTTAAATCTATTATTCAAGGTAAATTGTATCTTATCAGCAGTTTTCTTTTCAAACTTAATAGTTAAACAGTAAAATATTTCAGGATAGGATTCTTATCTTGATAATAAGAGTTAAAAAATCCTTTTAATAAATCTTCTAGAATGAACTTAAGTACAAAATTTTTCATTTTATGTTTTTGGTCTTCTTTTTTTGATGATTTTTCTTACAATACGTATCATTTAATTTTTTTTTCTATTCATTTTACCAGTTGCATATGTTTCTTATTCTTTTTTTTCATCTAGATATTTTTTAATTCTATTTAAATTTAAAAAAGTTTATGCTATGGGTAATTATTATTCTTCATAATCTTTTTTATTATTTTTCCAAGTTTCAAGTGGTGCTTTTTTTAATTTATCTTATCCTTTTTACATGAATTCCTATAAATTTTAATCTTGAAATAATTTATCAAGTTTATCTTTAATTTTTTCTCTTTGATTATAAATAATTTTTGTCATTTAACAGATATTAGATGGTTATGATTTAAGTAGATAATGTTTATATTTATTTTCAAAATTTGCAGTGATTGAATTAAGTTAATTGAGTGAATATGTTTAATTAAGTATATCATTTAAATGAGTATCTTTAGTGATCATTTCTAATTGTTGAATATTTAATAATTATTTAAGAAGAGGTTTAGTAGCTTCAATTTAAATAGTATCTTCAGAATTCAAAACTCTAACAAACTGTAAAAATTGTAGAAATGAAATGATTGGAAGATCAAAATCAATAGAATAACACAAAATAATTTTGGTAGCAATATCTCTAACTTATTTGTATTTTATTTCTGTTTGTATGGAAATATGATGAGTTTGATCTAAAGAATCATCGTCTGAGTTATCTTCTAAACAGAAGGTATCTAATTTTTTCATGTTAAAATAATGACTAAATAAAAGGGAATGATGTTGAGAGAGTAGAAATTCATTGTAATATTTGGAAGTAAAAATAATTGATTGAGATAATAAAAATGAATATTAGTATATAATATTATTATATTATAAATACGTGTAATAAAAATGTTTGTCAAATTTGAGAGACATTCGGATAGAGTAAAAAGTGTGTCATTCCATCCTCATCGTCCTTGGGTGTTAAGTGCTTTACATTCAGGCGTGATAGAATTGATAGATTATCGAATAAAGAAAAGGATAGGAACATATGAAGATCATTAAGGAGCAGTTAGATCAGTTTAATTTCATCCATAATTGAATTTATTCTGTTCTGGAGGTGATGATTATACAGTAAGAGTTTGGAATTTCAAATAATGTCAATTTGTACTAAAAGGACATCTTGATTATGTAAGATGTGTAACATTTCATCCAATAAATCCATGGGTATTATCTGGTTCAGATGATTAAACAGCAAGAGTTTGGAATTATTAAAGTAGATAGACAATTGCTATTCTAACTGGACATACTCATTATATAATGTCATGTCATTTTCATCCAACATTAGATTTTATAGTAACATGTTCTTTAGATTAAACAGCAAGATTATGGAATTATGGAGTACTTAAATAAAGATATGCATAAAAAAAAAATTAAGAATATGTATTATCTGGAGCTGAAGTACAAGTTATTGCAATTATGGATGGACACAAAGATTAACTTAATTGGTGTGCTTTTCATAAATCAGAACCTTTAATAATTACAAGTGGTGATGATAAAAATATTAAATTGTGGAAATATAATGAGAATAAAGCTTGGGAATTCGATTCACTTTCTGGACATACTAATAATGTATGTTGTGCTGAATTTAATTCTAAAGGTGATGTAATTATCTCAGATTCTGAAGATCATACTATTAGAATCTGGGATGCAACTACTAGAAAACAAATAGCACTTTATGAAAATAAACATTATGATCGTTATTGGATTGTATCTTGTCATTCTAATAATTACTATTTTGCTTGTGGTTCTGATACTATGCTCTAAGTCTTTACATTACATAAAGATAGAGTTCCTATTCTACTTGTTAATGAAAGATATCTATGTATTGCTGAATAAAAAATACTTAAAGTAATTGAATTAATTTCAGGATAATCATAAACTATTAGAGATATTTCAACTCTCATTACTCCAGCTCCTAACATACTTGAAGATAATATTGAATCTATCTAATACAATTCTTATGACACTCAAAAAACATAATTAATGATTAGATGTATTCGATCTATTAAAGAACCTAATAAATTCAAAAGACATCTACTTATTGTATTTTAACCTTCAAAAGGTGATTCAGGAATTAAATAATTCTATTCTAAATCAGCATGCTTTATTGGTAAAAATAAAATTGCAAGAATCAATTAAGAATCCTAAATAGAATTATATAATTATGAAACTGATGCTATCTCTTTAATTGATGATAAGTCATCTTCAAAATTATTCCCTGCACCTGGTGGCAAATTATTAATTTATAGAGATGGTACCAATAGTTAATTAGAATTATTTGATCCTCTTGCTAAGTAAGTCTTAAATACTATTGAATATTCTAATGCTAAATATGCTCAATATCATGATTCCTATCTTATTGTATAAGGCAAATTATAATTAACTATACTTACTAAATAACTTTAAAAATTAATTGAAATCTAAGAAAAAATTAACATTAAATCTTTTATATGGGTCAATAATTTTATTATTTACACCACCAAAAGCTAAATTAAGTATTTATTATTAAATGGGGATTCAGGAGTCTTAAAATCTACTGAAAATATTCTCTATCTTGCAAAAGGAGAAGAACAATAATAAAATAAATTAAAATTAATAGCAGTTGATAACACTTCTTAATTTATTACTTAAATATTAGATATTTAAGAACCATTATTTAAAATAGCCATTCTAAATAAAGATCTCAATGCTATTTATAAATTTGTTGAAAACAATTAAAATGAAGCTGTTCTCTCATACTTATATTCTAAAAAATTGGCATCAATTGCTTTAAAACTAGTCAAAGATAAATAAGGTAATTTTTAGTATAATCATATTTTAGCTAAATTTTCGCTCTCACTTGATTCTGGTAATTTAGAATAAGCATATAAAGCTGCTATTGAAATCAAAGATCCTATTTTGTTTGAATAATTAAGATCAGAAGCCTTAAGATAAGGAAATAATTTATTAGTTGATGTATGTGATTAATAACTCAACTAATTTGATAGATTAGCCTTTTTATATTTATGTACAGGTAATAGAGATAAATAAGATAAATTATAAAACATTTAGCCCAATTATATCTATTAATCATAAATTTAGAAATTAAAATCTATTAAGTAACATCTACCTAAATTAGCTCAAATTATAGAACATATAAATGGAAATAGTTAATAATTAGATTAAAATTAATAAGAAACAGTTGAATGGATTAAATCTCTTGGTGGAAGTTAAGTTTTAATACCACCAAATCCAATTATGAAATATAAAAATGATCCATGGCCATTATATTAAATGAATGAACAAGATATAATCAATCTTGAAGTGACAGAAGAGACTGTTGTACCTTAAGATATTTTTGCAATATAAAAATAAGTAATTGAAGAATCTCAAGTAGAAGAATAAATTAATAATGAAGGTTAATGGGGATTAGACGATGAACCAGAAGAAGAATTCTTTGAACCAAAAATAATAGAACAAAAAGATTAAAGTATAAATGAATAAGCATTAAGGGGAATTTATTTAGAATAAAAAGGAGAGATTGCTGTCAAATATTTAGCTTCAGGAGATTATGAAACTGCTATAAAGCTTTTAAAACAACAAATAAATTTAAATAATCATTAATAGTTATTGAAATTATTAATAGATACTACAAGTTTTTAAATTTTGTCTCAAATTCCTTATTTAAGCAACTCAACTTTACCAATTAAACTAAATCGATTAAATGAAATAAAAACACTTATTAAATAAGGTAAATTTCACTTTTGATATTTAGGTTATAAATTTACAACAGATGCAAAATTTGGAGAAGTTAGCAACTGTTTCTAATAGGTTTTACAAAAAATATTATTAACAGATTTTGAAATCAATCAAGTAGATGAAATATAGAAATACATCAATATAAGCAGAAATTATATGATTGCTATGAGATGTGATGCACTCAAGAAAGAAAGTAATGCTTTAGAAATGGCATGTAAAATGGCTACTATTGAACTTCAACCTTCACATAGAATTTTAACATTAAGATAAGCTCTTAGTATAAGTTACAAACAAAAAAATTTTATCACTTGCTAATCAATAGCAAAGAAACTAATCGAATTGTTGAAAAATGATACTACATAAAAACCTGAAGTTCTACAAAATGCATAAAAAGTAAAAATTTGATTTAAATAAATAGTATGAGAAAGCTTCATTATAATAAAATACAAATGCTATACAAATTGATTTTAAAGAAAATTGGCTGAATGAATAGCCAATCTACTCTGTTAATACACTTAAAAATCTTTCAAATTATAAAGCATGTCCTTATGATGGAAGTACATATGAAAATGATTATACTTCCCTTTGTTTATTTTGTGGATTGTGTCTAGTTGGCAAAGCCCCTGGTCTAAAAAGTCTGCAATAATCTTGAAGTATATGCAAAAAGATATCTGTAAATTATAATGCTTCATTTTTATAAGATAATTTTATTTCTTTTAATTAAATATATTCTTTTTAATATTGATATAATTTTAGTAGAAATTACTTTATGATATATAATTTTAACAAAGTTTTTTATTGAAATCAATAGTAATATAGAAAAAATATAAATAATTGGCTAAATTATTATTTTATTTGAATAAAAGTCTGTTAAACTATACAAAGATAATATATAACAATTTTCTACTTAAATAATAACTACAATTTTTATTCAAAATTACAAATAAAAAATCTTTTAAAAATTAATAATAAATAGTGTAAAATATTTTTTAAGTTTAGAACTGAATGAATAATCCACAAACTCAAATACATAATATTTTGATCATCATCACAATTTTAATTAGTTTATACTTGATTCTAGGATA